>JAHLJT010006673.1:0-26942 GCA_031308135.1 Acheta domesticus
TGTACGAAGGTTGGTCCGCACTCTCTCTTTCTGCACTCTGCTTTGATGTCCTTGCAGTCTATCATCTGGCTGACTAATGACAAATTTCTTGCAAATTCTTGTATGTCATACTCTCCATTAAGAATCTTGAAGGTCTCAATGAGGTCACTTCTTTCTCTTCTGCGTGCTAGTGTCGTGAGTCCACAATTTTGACACCTGTCTGCGGTCCATGTTCTGCAGACCCTGTATTAGTTTAGTTACTTTGCTCTGCCATTTTTTCCCAATGATGAATTCGTTTTTGTAGTATGGTGCCCGTACAACATTGGATATTCCAAAATTTGCCTCACATAGGTCGTATAGGCCTGTCTAACTAGTGGCACAGTAAGTCAAGAAATGCCTTCTGAACAGGTAAGCAGTGCATTAGCCTTTTTGGCGATGGCAGCAACTTGTTTCTCCCACGAGATCCTGTGATATTATCACCCCTAGTCCAGCTGTGATTTGGTTTGCTCAACCATCTTCTGCTGGATATAGTATGGATTTGTAGGGTTTCTCTCTCCAAAATGGAGGACTCTCCATTTAGAAATATTTCCTGAAAACAGCTCAAAATCTTTTCTTTAAAACTTGGATAGAGATAGGTATAAATTACTCTCTTAGATGACAAACGCTATATTGATACGTTCTTTTGCCTTTTTTCCCCCCTTCTTTCTTTGTAATGTTTTGGACTAGACTGGCATGTCATTAATATTTACATTAGCAATGATTTGTTTATATTATTGCATTATATTATTATTATTGTATTTGTGCTTTAAATGATGTCAAATAAAGCTTCTCAGAAACTTCTTTGTGAAAGAAATGTTTTTTGTGAAAACTAGTTCAAAATTCCGCTTTCTCGGAAACTCTAAATGCCATTTTCTCAATATCGGCTCTAATATTTTCAGCGATTTCTATATATTATTGCCTTTGTTTGTGAAAGTACTTCAAATTAAGTTTTTCAAAACACTTTTTCAACTGTGAAAAAGAACTTCAAATTTTGCATTTACACTAAAGCTTAAACACCATTTTCTTAAAAAATGGCTGCAAATTATTCAATGAAAGTTCCATTTAGGACAATGTTTTACTCTTCTACAATATTCTTTCTATATTTCAGTTCTTCTATTGGGAAACCAAAAAAATGTGGGGGGGGGGGGGAATGCAAAAGTAATACCAGAAAGTTTGTGCCATTCTGTAGCACCGTAGTTACTCTATTCTACAATTTTTAGTCTCAATGTATTGATGTATTTTCTTTCAAGCAATCCACAAACCTTAATTGAAATTAGCCCAATTAAGTTTGCTTTCTTTAAAAATACAATTTAATGTATTATGAAAGAAGAATTGAAAGAAAATTTATAGTACCATAATTTTATACAAAAGTTTTTTACGTTAATTTTATATTACCACTATGTGCTGCATTTGGCAGCAATGCAGCAATGGATATTTGAGAAGTTCATAGTTGAACGGCAACGTGATGGAAAGATAAGATAAGGTGGTTTATTTACTAGCGTTAGTGTGACAATGTTCTCTACATTCAAGAAAATCTTATATTCAACTTTATTAAATTTTGGGAAAATATATACGCAGATATGGGTAAGGTAACAATATCATTTTTTAGAATGCTTTCATAATGTGATAGATAAGATGGCCTTTGGTTCTGGATGATCTATTTGTATGTGAAATTATCCTTGATAGTCTGTGTGATGTGTTGGAAGTAATGCGAGAAAAGTATGTGTTGTTGGAGCACCTTTTAGTTCTCCATTTCTTTGCACTGCAAATACCTATTCTGTAGTACACCTAGTTATTAAAAGAATACTTTGGATATTGGAGAAAAATATTAAATTATTGGCTGGGCTATCCGGGACAAGCCGTGTCCTGCCAGGGAAGCCTAAGCAACCATATCTTGAACCTCTACGGGGAGCAGACTTTCAAGGTATACCAGACGACTCAGCTATCTGAGGATTGTACATGCCAAGAGTCTCAGTCAAACGAGACGCAGCTTGTCCCGGATAGCTCAGCCAATACTGATACCAGCCGCAGAAGCCAATGCAACCAAAATGCTGAGTTATCCTGGGGCTACATGGAAAGAAAACAAAATATTGGGAGTTTTATTTCAAATTCGTAGGAATATGAATTTGGCCAGACTTATCAGGGAATATCATTTTGACGAAAATAATGTATGTTGTTCTGGTACGTGTGTAGATGAAATAAATGTTTTGAAAAACCAACACTTGTGATATAAAGGACCCCAAAATGTGTATTACCTTTAATATCTTGACACCAATTTTCTACATTGCATAACTTTTCCCTATACCACATTTGTACAAAAATGAGAAATTAAAAATTGTGTTAGACCTTGTGTCTGTTACTTCTCACTGACTGCGTGAACTGCTTGGTAACCAGGTGAATGAGGTTTTCTGGTGTAAATGAATCAAATTGTACATGTAGTACCTTGGTTAAAGATGTCCATGCCCTCGGCTTTTATATATCTCTGTGGAGTGTGATGTAACGTTTTTATGTCTGGCTGTAGGATCCTCTTGCGGCAGGCTGTGAAAGTGCTTCTAGTGCAACAATGAAACCAGAAATTGCTTCATGTTCCTCAGGTGAGTGGAGAAAAAGATATTAAGTAATTTTGTTAACCAAGTGGTACAGGCCCTTAAGTTTATTCTAGTTTACTACTATTGTGGGAAGACAGAATAACAACAGACTTCTCAGGAGTCAAGGAGGTTTACAAATGACATTTCATGTAATTCATCAGACATCTGTAAAACCACGAGTCTGTCATTAAAAAATTGAAATGTTAATGCGATTGGAATAACCACAAATCTTAAGATAAAATAATATGAGTGAGGACATTTTGGGTAACTATATTATGTGGGAAGTACAAACAGCCCTCTCTCTTAATATCAGCCGTTTGTAGTGTGTCCTGTTCTTTGGTATATATGAGCATATATAGTGTGTCCGGTTCTTTGGTATAATAATACAGCTCACAGTCAATTCTGGCGGTTGTGCTGGGAATAGTTCAGTTTCTGTGACATGCACTTTTTATGGGCATCTTAAAGTAGAGACTAAATGCAAACTTCTCAAAAGTGTAATAGTCACATTATCATATGTATTCCGAAGCATCACAGGGTATTTTCATTGCTGTGTTGGAAAATTATGTTGCCAACATTCCCAGTATTAACTGACGTACGTCTTAAAGCAAATAGTGCCCATTGATCTATGTTAGCGTCAAAAAATGACTTCTTTGGAGATTCCACCAGCATTTAAACTGAGCATCAGGATCGTGATCGTTACCATTCGAGAGAGGTGAATCTATTTCCATAATTACGTTTATTTGTTTATTTCAGTTATTTCAAGTCTTGCAGCAGTTTTTTGATTGTTGTTGCTTAGTTAATTTCAATATCTTTTAGATAAGCTAGTGTAAGTTGTTTGTTCAGTACTAATTTTGTATGTGTTGCACCATTGATTTTAGTTTTTGATTGACCTATTTTGTACCATTTCATATCCTTTTGTATTGTAATTGATATGGCCGGGTATTGTTTATACATATTTAAATTAAACAAACTTAAAGGGATCTTTATAGTACTACCTAGTTGTGGCTGTTGATCATTGATGTAATTTAGATAATTTTACCTTTGTTTGTTTTATCTTTTTCCATAGTATAATTCTGTATTTATTTTTGTTTGATATTCTTCATTCTTACATTGCTTAGTACATCAGCTATATAGTCGTTTCGTCTTTTATTTCGATTTAGGTATGTTAGCATAGGGGTTCAATTCTTTATTTGTGCCATTTTTTTAAATTGAGTTATTTTAAGATTGTGAATGGCTGAACACAAGACCATTTACCTGTTCTCAGAAAAAAAATCACATGAATTGAATGTTCGCATTAATGGAAATTAACATTGCTGCTTATAGAAAGAATTAGTGGATGAAGGGACTAATATTTTCATCCTCTTGTTACATTATGCTTGAAAATATTGTTGCAGATAAGTGAATTCTATTTGTATTATCTGTACTAATTTTTTTTAAATTGTTTATATGAGAACTTTCCATAATTAAATAAGATAGATTAGAGATTCATGTTGGTAATAATCGCTAACATGAAATTGTAATAAACAGTATTATATTTCTAAAATTTTGTGTTCTTTGGTTTACGTGATCTCTGTGGCTTATCATGCCTTGTTGCGTTGTAATAAATGTAAGAATATTTCTAAAGTTGTTGAGTTTGCAGGTGGATGTGATCTCTACTGTGTATCATGTGCAGTTACGGCATTAGAAGCAAATACAAAAACACTAAAATCTCTCAGCCTACCTGACAAGAAACAAAATGTTCTCTGTCACTAGAATAAACACATTTGCTAAGAATACTATTGGAAACAAAATATGCAAAAGGTTAAGGTCACATTATCCCTAGAAATGTCTAATAATTTAATTATATTTGATATTCTCCGAAACTGTGGATAAAGTGGATAATAAAAATGCATAAAGGTGTATAATTGCACTCGTAAATAAGAGAACTCACTTCTGTCATACTAGTGCATACCCTTGTTTATCTACCTGTTCCAGTAATGACTATAACATAATGTTATCTGTTCTATATTAAAAATATCTTTTATTTTTTACTAATAACACAGGCCTGCAAAAAAAAAAGTTACATCTGCATGGGATATTTTTGCTGAATTATATATGTTAAAGATCACAGATTCTAAAAATGACTTCCAGAATATTCCTTCATGTACAGATTTTTTGCAAAATAAAACAAATATTTAATAAAAACATTATTTTTACAGTGAATATATTTATTTTATTACAAGTAGTCAAAAAATTGTTTCTCCTTTTTATACACATTGTTAGGTCTCCTCTTTTTTCTTGTAAAACATTTTCTTTTTCTCTTCGATACTTCTCCAAACTCATTTTTCGGTTTCCTTCTTTGATTTCTCGAGTGAGCATGCTATAATAGCGAGCTAAAAAATTGACATTTCATTTTCCTTGGAAATGTTTCTCAAAATCACGGACAACATGGAGAAATCTTCCATTCTGTTCGTCTCTACAGGCTTTCAAGTTCTCAGGAAAATAGTCAATATGGAAGTGCAAGAAATGAACTTTTCGTGCATCCTTGAGCTTCGTACACTGCCAGCATGTATTGTACTATGGCTTTGTTATCTATTTTAATTACACAGCAAGACTGCTTTGAGGCTAGTTTTAGATGAAGCAAAGAGTATATGCCATTAAGATAATCATGTTCTATTTCAAAGCACTTCAAGAGCCAATGAATAATTATTACTATAAACCAGATTTCCCCCTTTGGAGAAAAACTGAATAAATTCTCTCTCTCCATGCCTGTACCACGAACACGAGGTCCCAGATGATAGCGGGTTTTTGTTTTTTAACCTTGATCCTAGTAATTTGTCTGTATTTCTTGAAAGATCTAAGTCTCTTACTAGGTCGTTGTGCTCACTAAGAAAAAAGTTGAGGTCCTTCATCAACATAAAAATCTGAACTAGATTTGTTCTGGGAAGCTAATGAGTCTGAGTCCTCTGACACAGGATGTCATCTAAATTAGAAGGTGGCTGTGGAGTTGGTATTTCAGAACCATGGGACACTGACGAATAACTGAGTCAAAGTCAGGGTAAGATATTTTATTTTCACCCTTATACCACAAACTAATATCTTCCTCACATCTTCTGCACACTTTATGCAGAGCCCATGTTTTGTCTTGACTTCCGAGTTTCAATTTGAAATATGCAACATAAACTTTCTTCACAAACCCGCTTATGTGTCTTTGTTAACTGTTTACTGTTTTCACCACATATAACAGAAGCTGTCAGGAGAAATTACACCTCTGTAAGCCATATTTCAGAAATAAAATAACTATCACAGTATTGTTTGAATGATGAATATAAACAGAGTGTGGTATAAGATTGAACTTAATTTGCTTATTGAAACATGATCTAATCCAACAACAGATTGTTTATATTTATTCCTATTACTCCAAAAAACTGGTCTAAACATGCTCGTATTACTCACTATCAACTTCACCCATTTCCAAGAGTCATGCGACCTTCCTGTTAAAACTAAAACTATTTTTTTATCCACCACCCCCTACCACTACTTTCTTCATCCATTAACATTTTATTGCCAAGTTCAGCTAATTGATACAATTAACGTGAGAAGTCTTAGTTTTAAGGCCAGTTTAATGTGATGCTACAGAATGGCACAGACTTTCCCGTATTAGTTTTCTATTTCCTTCGGTCTTGGCTAGCTTTTCGGAATTGCCACATACTCGTGCCAGTTGCCATCTATCGCCTTCCAAAATACATTTTTTTAAATATTTTCTTAATTTCTCGGTTTCCTAATGGTAGAACGAAAATATTAATTTTAAAATATTATAGAACAATAAAACCTCGTCCTAAATGGCAATTTTCTTTAAAAAGTGACGTTTAAGCGCCTCTAAAAATGCGAAATTTAAGCTCTTGTTCACAGAAAATTTTTGTGTTTTCAAAAAACTTCATTTGAAGTCATATAAAGCTCTTACACTCACAAATACAAAAGTGTTAACAAATTGCTGGTAATGTGCATATTAAAGGTATGAGAGATCTTTAAAAACTAGTGATGCTATAGAATGGCACAGACTTTCTTGCAGAACTTAGTTTTCTAATCTCTAAATTGAACTAATTTTTCTTTTATGAATAATGATCTTCCTCGATACCTTCTTTGAGGACACAAAGGACATTCTTTTTTTACATTCTCTGGATTTTTAGTCTTCCTAATGCTAGAAATGAGACCACCATACACTTTTTACTATTTTACAAGTATAAATGCCATGCAGAGCTCTTGTGGTCGCAGTCGTTAATTGGCGAGCAATGGCACAGCTCTTTCGAGGGAAGCTTCGCTGATTCGAGTACTGGTCGGGGAATGTTATTTTTCAAAATTCTCTGTTGTCAAAGGAAATAATTGAGAATAGAAACTTTATTGAAAACCATGTGAAGCCATTTGAATCACAAATATTGATAACTAGCTGAACTACCCGGCGTTGCCCAGGCATTTATAACAGTAAATTTTTAGCCAGGAAGAGGAATTCCATTTATTTATTTATGCCCTGCAGCAGGGCCTACTTCTCTCCTATTGTATATCTGCTCCGCCCTGTGTTGTCTTGCCCCATATTTGGAAATTTCCGGTGTGCCTCGTTCACTTTCCTGCTAAAGAAAGTTTACATTTTTTCATATTGGGAGTTTCAGCTCCCAAACATTCCTCTCTTTATAACTAAAAACAATAAACAAATCTAAACCATTAATACAAAATACTCGTAAAATACTTGTCGACTCACGTATATTCTTTTATGGATATTTTCTTGGAGTTTTTTATCCCGCCCTCGGTGACAACGTTGGTTAGCGTGCTCGCTTTCCACGGTGCAACCCCGAGTTCGATTCCCAGCCGGGTAAGTTAGAACAGTGCGCTTTTATTACAAATGTCTCAGTGTCGATTGCTGTGTGACGATGAGTAAGCCCATACTAAGGTTAAGAAGAGCAGTGTATACGGTGAAGATGTCCTCGTGCTAACCACTCGAACCCCTTATCCCATGGTCGAGAGGCTGTGTCAGCTAAGGCCCGTAGCAGGCTGTCGAGCCAAAGGACGGGAGTTTTGTATATTATAACTGTTATATGGCGGTGGGCAGTGGGGTGCCTCGATTACTTACTTTCAATTGATTACTACTACAAATACCAACCAACTAACTAAGAACGTTGCGTTGCCAACGTAACTGACATATGCTAGCTTCCCCACACTTTCCTAGAATACATCATATTTGTAGTAAGGTGGGCTGTGACCGGCTCCATACGGATTATACCGTAAACAATAGCCTCCGTTGTAATGCCGCTAGGATTCTATCTACAAAAATAAAAACATCTGTGTGAGAGAAGAAAACTCGGTTGGCAATTGTGCCTTCATTTAATAAAACCCAAAATCAAATGTTTCACATTCTGTGGACCTTGGTCCTGACCAGCTCATCAACACCACACCAATGCACATAACAAGTAAACATACACTGAAAATATACACACAACACAAAAGAAAACAAACAATAAAAATATATACACTAGAAGTTACTCTTGTTTTAAAAACTCTTTGAAATGATTGCATATGCTTTCTTTTAAATAAATGTTTAATAATTAGAATGGCCATTTATTACTTTCTAAGATTAATCACGAATCTTGGCCTTCAACAATTAATGATCGTGGGAACAAATTTAAATGATCAAAAAGTGCGTGCACTTCCCTGTATGACGCCTTCTGCTTGACGTTAATGCACCGGATAGCTGCTCCTGAGCTTCGAACCAGCCCCCTCCAGTGGACTGCTCGCTCGCTCCGTTTACGCAAACAGCGATGCCCCCCGCGCTGTACGTTGTCACCGTTTTCCAAAACCACACAAAACCAACATCCGCATGTCGCGCGCTCCTTCCGCGGCAGATCGAATTCAGTTAATACTTCAATAAACAAAAATTCTGTTCGTCACTTGGTAACAGTCTTTTAAAAGAATTTTTATTTGGTGTTATATGTTATAATCGTAGGATAGAATAAGTAGAGAGAGGAGAAAACCATCACGTGGGATACATTTTACTCAGAATTTACATTACTGCCCAGAATGCTTCTGTTCGCATAACGCTCGCCCATTGTTGTCGCGTTCCGCACAGTAGCCGTTGCAGACCTCTGGTAGCATGTTTTTGCCACTTTTAATGCTATTCAATTGTTATGTTGCTAAATTATACTACTAGAGCGCTCTCGAAGCGCCAAACGGTGGTTATTGAGTATTTGTTTTTCTATAAAAGAAGCAAAATCGTTCAAACTTTAGCTGCATAAACCCCGTCAACTTCGATGCAGACCAACCACCGTTTGTTTTACATCGGCCTCTCCCTCCGACTTAACCACAGGCTTATAGCAGCTAAGCAGGGTTTTAGATGAAGATTCGAACCGACCCAAGTCATGTGTACACCCTGGTCAGGAATGTGCTGTGACTTAGCGATTACGGCTAAACCAACATCTGGCATTCAAGAATGAAAAATCTTGCTTATATGTTTCGTTTAGGATGTCTACGTTTACTGAAGAACTAAAATGAACAAAGTATTGCAAAAGAAGCAAAATTGAGTTGACCAGAAATTATCGTATCATGTATGGTATGCTGGGCATTAATGGGTTAAAGCTCTACCCGCGCCGCGCGCAGTGCGAAGGGGGCGCGCGGCCGAAAAGAAAGCAGGCCACCGGCGACCCAAGCGGGCCGGGTGCCCCAGCGCCGGGGGACGCGCTGCCCCTAAAGAAACGTAGCGCTGAAAAGGTTAACGACGTGAGATACATGTGCAAAAAATTATATTTTTGTAATTTTTGAAAACTATAGAATAGAGAAATATCACGTTAATGTCATCTCACAGAAAACATTTAGTACAATCCCTTCCAAAAATTTAAAGAAAAAGTTTGGAACCGTTTTTGAGAAAATGTAAACAACAATTGATAAAGTCCCAGTTACTCTCACAATATTCTCCTCAGACCTATTTTATGTTGTTAATACATAAAAACATTGGAAAAGTTACAAAAAAATAATTTGGGATAAAATGGGTTAAAGAACTCACTACGAAGAACAAATTTTATTTGAAGGAAAAATCTCTATCTACAATTTTGTTGTTGGAGGATGTCGAAAAAAAATCAAACTTGCAATTTTCGAAAATTCAGAGTTTACCGTGAAAATCAGACTATGCCACCTTAATAACTATATTTTACTCTACTATATTTTACTATAAAGTATATTTTACTAACTATACTTAACTTAATATATATTAAGGAGGCTCTGGTACCACTCAAATTAATGCTTCAATAGGTCTGTAATGTAAATGTTTTGTAAATGTATATTATTTGAATAGTGAAATCTTACGAATTGTATGTAATTTATATTACTTTACAATAGTTGTCTTTGAACACAAAGCAAACGCTCTGAATAGGCATTGTGAATTCTATAATACCTAAGCTATCGTGGAAAATTCCATAATTTGTTATTGTTTTAATATATTGTACTGAGAAATAGCTGTAATGACAAATAGACGTAAAAGTACAACTGCCTACAAATATTGCATTAGCAAAATGATTAGCTAAATAATTTTAACTTCATTAACCTAGAGATAAAATTAAAAACACAGGTGCACAGAAATTCCAACAATAAGATGTATGTAATGATACAGACTACTGATACTTCGCAAGAAATAAAATCTACATTTTATTAGTCATAAACATTCTAGCTGATAAGATCTATGTGCTTCTAGCAGTACAATATTTCAAAACAAAGCATATCCCATTTTACGAAATAAAAGTTATTTTGTACACCCTTATCATGGCGTAACTTCCCTTAAGAAGGTTGTACCAAAATGGCGGCGCGCGCAATCGGGGCGGCTACACTTATGGGAAGGACGAGATACTCGAGGCGACTACTAGGTTGGGTAGTCTTCGGTGACAAACATAAACGGTAATTTTTTTCCTTCTTTCATGGATACTGATATTGAACTCTGCATTTCAATTGCTAACTAGTGGTGCCACAGAATAACAGATATTCCCGTTAGTTTAGTTTAGTATATCCTTTAGTCTTCTATATCCTTTGGTCTCGGCCAGCTATTCGTACATTTGCCACATACTTCACCTAGCACTCCATCAATCGTCGCCGAAATAACATTTTTTTGAAAATTTCTGTTTTTGGGTTTACTAATAAAACCGAAATATTATGTTAAGAACATTAAAGAGTAAAACCTCGACCTAAAAGGCAATTTTGATTGAAAATTTGAAAACATTCTTCAGAAAACGGCGTTTAAACGTCACTGTAAATGCGAAATTCTCGTAAATGCGAAATTCTCGAAGCTTTCTCGCAAAAAACTGCGTTTTCGAAAAACGTCATTTGGAGCATTTACACTCACAAATACACTAGTCTTTACAAATTGCTGGAAATGTAACAATGTGAAAGATTATTAAAAAAATTACATCTGAGTAATTTTTGAAAAAACAAAAATATACCCAATGAACTTTACATAATATTAAAGAGTGCAGTTACTACTATCCGGTCCAAAAGTTTGAAGAAAAAAATTTGGGACAATTTATGAGAAAATGGCGTTTGAGCGTTTCTGAAATGCGGAATTTTGAGTTCGTTTTCACAGAAAACTGTTGAGTTTTCGAGAAACTTTATGTAACATTATTTAAAGCACAAGTACTCTTAAATAAAATAACTTCAACAAATCGCCGGTAATCTAAAAATTTGATTTTTGAAAAAACAAAAGGATGGTGCAATATGACATTTATGTCATATCATTCAGTACATTTAGCCCTATCACCCCCAAAAGTTTAAAGAGAAAATTTGAAACGGTTTTCGAGAAAATTTTGTTTTTGTAATTTTTTAAAATTGCACTTATTGCACGCAATATTGCGCGATTCAAAACACTTTATATGACCTTAACCCATTTGATCCCACTGTTCCATTTTTGGAACATTTTTTCTTTTATCTCAGAAACGTCATTATTCGCTCTCATTTCCGTGCTAGTTCCCTTTACTATTGAAGGAAGGATTAGTTGTCTGATTTACATGCTCATATTTCGTGAAATTTCGTGACGAGGAAGAATAATATCTTAAAAATACCCCCTTTTGGTGACAAGGTGTCTGAAAAGAAACAGGAAGTATGTAATTAGAGTCAGTGTTATGTATTTGCTTATCAATTTTCGTAAACATTGAAGGAAACATGTATTTTGATGAAGAACCTATCGTTCTCTCATTTGACTGAAACCTAACCCAGAAATTATGTAAAAAATCTTGATGTTCCATTTTTGGAACAGTGGGATCGAATGACCTGCATGTTTTATTTTCCCTTTTTGAGCCTAAATGTCGACGAGATCATTATAGCATTCTGAAAGAATAAGACTATTATTCTTTACTCCTTATTATACTTTACTCCTTATTATAAATTATGAGTCTGCCGTGGCATAGACGAGGTGTATATGTGGGGGACACACATTTACACTCCAACACAATATGCGTTAATACAACCATATTTACAAAACGTTTATTTCAATCAGTGAACACATTGCTCATATTAACTACTGTCTAGTATAGAGAATGAGATTTGTATAAATTTTCCTGATTTTTGAGTTATGAATATTCACGTTGACGGTCTTGCTCTGGCGATGAAGTTTAATTATTAAATATCTGGCAGCAATAGCCTTCACAAGAAATGAAAGTGGTTGTCTTTTAGTTCCTGATAGAGTACTGGCAAATCCTTTTAAATAAATTTTCGGTAACACCTTTCAAATACGCAATGATTTTGGCAAACTGGCACAAGTTTTTTGTTCTCACTCCAAAGTTGCGAAAATATTTTTCATGGAATGAACGTAGTTTTATTACTTCGTTGATATGGACAATTCTGTTTTTTTACACAACGTTTGTGTCGAAACCTATTAGCACTTTCTTTGACTCTCTGATCGCGTAACTAGCTACAACTCAAGTGGGCATGGTCAGTTACACCTACTATACACCAACCGGTAAATTAAGATTCATTTTGTCACACGACAAGCTATTTTCAATTTATATGAAATAAAATTTAATACTTCGTCGTAGAATTTGAAATCTCCGCCGCATGAGGTGACTGGATTTGAGAAAACCCTCTACGGGCAAATATGTATGAGACTTGTCCCTGTATATTTGCTTACGTAGGAACAGACGTGGGTCGTGATGAGCTTCCGTGATAAACATGTACGCAGTGAATCCACTCTCACCAGTACACCTGACGTTTATGGCCATTTTCTGCCATTCCATTATCTAGAAATGGGTGTTTTATAGTAATTTTTATTACATCGTAACAAATGTTCACTGCTAATGTTTTATCACTATGCCGTTTCCCAATATGACAACACATTTTAACCTAGCAAATAAAGAGTGTGTTGTTCTTTGCCATTAGTCTTGATAATGCTAATACAAGTGTTTTTTGTTGGCAGATCGAGAGTTTTGTAGCCACTTGCGTGCCCATCCTGGGGAAAAACTCATCCAGTCTTCTATTTGTGAAAAGAGCATCAGTAAAGAAGACAGCTTATGTACGCACGTGCGCACGTACACTGGTGAAAATCTTTGTGAGTGTTTCGTCTGTGGGAAGTGTTTCAGTTTTAAAACAAAATTGCATGAGCACATGCGCACTCACACAGGCGAACAACCTTTCCAGTGTTCTGACTGTGAAAAGTGTTTCAGTGAAAAAAAGCGCTTACGTAGGCACATGCGCACCCACACAGGTAATAAACCTTTTCAGTGTTCATCCTGTGAAAAGAGTTTCAAAGAGAAAGGACACTTACAGACGCATTTGCTCGTCCACACGGGTGATAAACCTTTTCAGTGTTTTATCTGTGGAAGGAACTTCAGTCTGAAACAACAGTTGGAGAAGCACATGCGCACCCACTCTGGGGAAAAACCTTTTCAGTGTTCTTTCTGTGAAAAGAGCTTCAGGGAAAGAGGAACCTTAGATAGGCACATACGCACCCACACTGGTGAAAAACCTTTTCAGTGTTCTTTCTGTGAGGAGAGCTTCGGACAAAAAGGAACCTTAGAAAAACATATGCGCACTCACACTGGCGAAAAACCTTTCCAGTGTTCTATCTGTCAAAAGTATTTCAGTGAGAAAGGAAGTGTAAATAAACACATGCGCACCCATACTGGTGAAAAGCCTTTCCAATGTTCTTTTTGTGAAAAGAGCTTCAGTCAGAAAGTAAATTTAGAGAAGCACATGCGCACCCATTCTGGGGAAAAACCTTTCCAGTGTTCTCTCTGTGAAAAGAGCTTCAAGCAAAAAGCAACCTTATATCAGCACATTTTCACCCACACCGGTGAAAAATCTTTCCTTTGTTCTATCTGTGAAAAGAGATTCAGTCGGAAAGGACACTTAGATGAACACATGCGTACCCACTCTGGAGAAAAACCTTTCCAGTGTTCTATTTGTGAAAAGAGCTTCAGCGCAAAACAAAACTTAGATAAGCACATGCGCACTCATACTGGTGAAAAGCCTTTTCGGTGTTCTATTTGTGAAAAGAGCTTCAGAGATAAAGGACACTTATGTAGGCACATGAACACTCACACTGGTGAAAAGCCTTTCCAGTGTTCCTTCTGTGAAAAGAGCTTCAGTGAAAAAGGACATTTACGGAGGCACCTGCTCACTCACACTGATGAAAGGCCTTTCCAGTGTTCTATCTGTGATTGGAGTTTCAGCCAAAAAGGAACTTTAAATAAGCACATGCGCACTCACAGGTGAAAACCTCTGTAAGTGAAAAGGTTTCAGTGTAAAGAAAACTTCCGTAAGAGCGTGTGCTTTTACATATTTTAATCCATTTCTTCCGACTTAAGAGTTCCTGGAACTCATCTGGGTTCGTTAAACTTCGAATACTTGGATACAAAATTTTATAACCTGAATTCTTGTACCTTCTCATTCTACAGGTTGAAGTAGTGGTTCGTGAGCTTAGTGTTGTAGAATGCTTTCCGGGTAAATTGCTGGCCTTGGTTGCGCGCACACAACATGGGGACTGCACGTCAGTAGTAATGTAACTCACTGAGTGCCCATCGCACTTTGCCAGTTGTTACAGTTTTTTTCTGTGGCGCCTCTGAAGAAAAATAAATGTACAGAAAAACATCTAGCCTGCTAAATGAGTGTGTAAATATGAATGACCGTGGTCTGGAAGAAAATACTACTCAAAGAGCAAAGCAAGTGTACAGTAGTTTTGAGAGTATCTTCGGATCATCAAATTAAAACTGACCATTACTCATCATACGGACAATTTTGTTTGGAATATTGGGAAGAAGACGATAACAATTACATATTTCTTGAGAATGAATTACCCGAATAAGAAAGAACTCACTATGCAAAATACTATTACGGAAAGAGCAATTGAGTGTGTAAGAGTTGTGTAGAAAAAAAATGACTAAAGAAAGTGTCAAAATTTCAGTGTTTGTGGTAGGAACGTTTTTGTACTTGATTTTTTCAGTTCTAAATTTGTTTTTTATTAATGCGTTTTGTAATCAATAAATTTTTATTATAAGATAAATTTGTTAAATTAAAGGTCGGCACAACTTTATTCAGCCATTTCTATTCACATGATATTCTATTATTAGATAATAAGTAAATCCTGATTAATATTTTCTTTAGTCATCATTTACCGTAAGTTTCAATGTTCTTCACTCGAAATACAAATTAATACTATAATATTAAAAAACACGTTACGAGTCCACGCGACTCCACGTTGGTACCAGTGTGACTGAATTCCCATGCCGGCAACTAAAGGCTAATAAACTTTTGATTGTTGGATCTCGGGAGACAGTTTCTCGCACATACTGGTAAAAAATCTTTCTCCATCTTTGGAAAAATTTTTAGTTAGTATAAAATCTGCCGTACTAGTGATTCACGTAGTTACGTACATTTTGGCCGATTGTGAATAGTTATATGTATGAAATGTATTATTACCGTAACATTGTTTAGAACAATATATTTTTATTCATCTTTTATGTAATTATGTTAACTTTTCTTTATGAGTCTTTAGCAGAACACCTTCGTAGCCATCTTACACGCCTCAAAGTCATGTACAGGATGCTGATACTAAGTCCTGAGAGGCCCTTGAGCAACTGATTGGTTGCGTTAAAGTTTTGATCTCGCCCCTTTGGCCTTGCATATTAGCAATTCTGGCCAGCACGTAACTGCCGTGGTAATCTCGCACCCCTAGACTGGTGTGTTGCGACTGTGATGGATTGCTACACGCCCTTCTCGCTTCGACACCCATCTCCGAGAAGCTTCGAGGTGCCGTTTTAGGAATCAAGAGGGTTGGTCTATTTCCAATCTTTTTCCTTTTCTACGTACTACTATGATTTATACTTGATTTCTACTCTACTATGATATATATTTATTTCCCTTTCTTCAGTCGGACCTGTTATTACATGTGTGATATTTTACTTCCGTTTTGTTTGTTCTGCATTACATTATCTGTGCCCAATTAATTAATTTCCTGTCAAATTTGTTCTTTGCGTACTTAATATAATAATTAGTCGGGTTTTGAAGTGATTTTGGCTGATATGTGTCCGATCTCCGTCTAGAAAACAGATTGTAAATACATATGAATTTTTGAGTGTCTTAAATATATCAAAAATTGTTTAGAGTTGATTGTTAAAAAAATTACCATGAATGTCTATTTTAAATTTAGTGAAAAGTATTTTTTAAATTGAAGACAAAAGATTGTTTATTTCCTCAAAGGGAAACGATTGTTGGCCGGGAAACAGTTGAGATTGGAAATGCTCGAGCTTTAATGTAACTATAAGTGATAATAGCCTAATTGAGATTTTCGATCAAAGTAACAAGATACTAATTTCAGGTGGGAAAGTACGAAGTTTTAAAATTCTGTTATGCCTGACCGGCTGCTCCTGTGGACTCTTATAACATTATTTTACTCTACCAAAAATACAGGATTTCACCCAGAAACCCTCGAAGCCACTCCGTCAGGGTAAATTAATATTTATGGGTCCGACTATACAGGAACTCTGTAAAAAATAATACTTAGGATTTCGAAGTTCTCCTTGTAGCTATTAACAGAAACGACAATACTCAGTTCTGATTATCAAATTGCCTTTATACTATGCTATAATACGTCAAATTACAAAATTTTAGTTGCAAACAAAACATCATTTTAAAAAAACACAAATAAGATAAACACAAGTGATTATCTCTTCCTATTTTTATGTTATTAATTTATTATTATTACCTCCCTTTTAGCATGCTTGACTAATTTTCTCCTTTAATTTCTAATTTCCTGCATTCTTGACCGATGGTACTGCGCATTCCTTTTCCATTCACATGGCGTCCATGTGTTCCACTCACGCAATTCGCTTCTATCTAGGGAATGGTAAACTTTGACATGTGGAAAGCACACCTGATATTTTTTTCACTTGAAGTAAATTTTATTCAAGTACTGTTCGAACATTTCACGTGTCAAAGTTGTCTGGAAGCATTAAAAAAAATATGAAAACTGTACTTTTTTCGTTTGGCACACTAGTCAAAATATTGGGCAACCCTTTGCGCGGATGCGTCAGCGCCACAGATGAAACTAGTTGCTAAATTAAGAAAAAATCTCATAACATGTGGTGTTGCCTGAATCCCCGTTTGTTGAAATGGCTCAAGTCGAAGCTTTGAAATTTTGAAAAACTTTCTTCAAAATTTGGGGGTACTTTACAAGAAGGCACCGGACATTTTCAAAATTTTCTCAAAAACGGCTCCAAATGTTCTCTTTAAATTTCTTGTAATAATTGAGTCAAATACACTTTAAAAAATGGCATACGTCCGATTTTCACGGTTAACTGAATTTTCGAAAATTGCCAAAGTTTGAATTTCTTTGGGCCTCTTCCTACAACTACAAAATTGAAGGTAGAGATTTTTCCTTCAAATGAAACTTGTTCTCCATAGTAAGTTCTTTCTTTAAGTTCATTTACATTTTTTGAAAATGTTTTTAGTTTCCGCGTAATATTGCGTACAATATGTACAATGTAAAAAAATTAAAAAAGCAAGATTTAAAAAAAACTGCTTTAAACTCTTAGTAGAAATAGTGTCTAATGTACTCTGAGATGACATAAACGTCGTGTTGCTCTATTCTTTTGTTTTTTCAAACATTACAAAAATGAAATTTATTGACTCTCACGTCGTTCGGCCGCTCAGTAGCAGCGATTTGTTCACATAATTATATTTATGCGTATATATATATATATATATATATATATATATATATATATATATATATATATATGTGTGTGTGTGTGTGTGTGTGTGTGTGTGTGCGTGTGTGTGTGTGTGCTTTAAATAATGTCATATGTTTCTCGAGAACTCTACAGTTTTCTGTGAAAACTAGCTCAAAATTCCGCATTTTCACAAACGCTCAAACGCTATTTTCTCATAAATGGTTCCTAATTTTTTCTTCAAACATTCAAAGTATTTCGCATTTACAGTAGCGCTTAAACGCCATTTTCGTAAACACGGATCCTAATTTTTCAAAGAAAATTGCCATTTAGGACACGGTTTTACTGTTGTTTAATATTCTTAAAATAATATATCCGTACTACTATTGAGCCATTCCACGTCAAATCGCACAAAAAAGACCAAACTGTGACCTTCATATTTTTAAATATTTTATGTTTTTTTCTATTTGTTATATGGATCAAATAAGTTAACGTGTGTGTTTTTATTTTTTTCTAACTTAATTATTTTCGGAAATATTGTATAATGAAATTTGCTAAAAATGACGCGCATCACTAACTTAAAAATAGCATATACTTGAATACATTAATTATAGAAGTTCGTTCAAATTCCATTCAAAACTTAAAAACATGTTTCATTTTTAAGATTTTGAAAAATATTTAATTTCCTGAATTTTCAATTTTTTTTAAATTGAAATTTTGAATATTAAATATTTTTGTAAACTCGATAAGCTAAAAATTAAAAAAAACATTATAAACGCACAAGAGTATTGATAATATGTCCAGAAAAAATCAAAGTGGGATCTCAGTAACAGTAAAAGATATTAATATTTTACGAATCAGCGTATAATAGATTGCTGCAATAGACTCTTTTCTTGCGTTACTGGCCGTCGGTATCTTTGGATGAAGCAGTAATTTAATACTCTTGAGGTGGTAAAACTTCACGATTGAATTTATAAATAATAATATTTATGTTTATTAATTCATATAAATAATATTAATATATTTATAAATAATTTATAAATTTAAAAATAATTAAATGACGGATTCTTGACTCATATTTTGATTGACATTTTTGAAATTTTCTGCTCCCTCAGAACTAACTTTAAATACAAATACTAGCTTACCATAGAATTCCTGAACTTTCGTCACAATGCACAGTTTTGCCAACTTTTTAGACACTTTATCATGCGTTCGGCTGCTAAAAAGTGTCATTTATTTTTATTGTATGTCCAACTTTAAAAAATTGTCAAAATTTTAATATTGAACGTCATGCTATCTGTTGAGTGAAATGAATCGATAAGTATCTTTGATTTTTATCGATTAGTATCTTTGATTTTTCGATGGACGTCGAAGGATCTTCAATCTGAAAAAAAGTATCTGTGTTGGTACTTTGTACTTTCTGAAATTTCTCATGGGAATTCCGATTTTGTTCCAATATTCTTTTCTTGGTGGGGGTTTCTCCTATTGAAATTAAACTCTTGTTTATCTTCTCTTTATTAATTTCGCAGACACTTGAACTATCTGAAGAGCTTACATTATTTCCTTGATTTCCACTCGTTTCACTATATTCACTGGACGTTCCGCTACTTTTGTTAATGTCACGGGAGCCACTGTTCTTGACGCTCTCTTCACTAACAAAAGGCCGTTTTGGAAGGCCGTTTTTCCCTTCCAAAATGAATCATAAATTTGCCAATCTAATGACTCCTGTAAATTCCCCAGCAAATTGTGGTTTACGCGTCTTGGAGATTTTCTTTTCTAAAAGCCGTGATCAGAAAGATTAAATGGATTGAAACATCTGTCGTATCCCTACGGTGATCGCTACTCATGTTGCACAGTGTACGCACGATTCACAGAACAAACACTAGCCCTCTTGTCTTCATAAGGTGTGTATTGTGACTGATGGTGAGAAAATTTGACTCATGTCACTTGACAAGTGGTTGATTGTATTTCACGAGAAAGGTCAGGAGGGCACCCCATCACTAGGATGCAGTGAAATTCGTTTCGCTGACACAAGGAAAAACAGTAGTAGAATTCGTTTTGCTGTCACCCATCCCTTCTGTAGAAAGAGTGAACATGTGAGTTACTATTGTTTCTTGAAACCCTAATCTGTCAGACGGCCATTCTTTTATTTTTCGTCGGCACTTGTATCAGACTGATCGAACACAATTCATCAGTGCAGGGGCAGGAACCACGCGCCCGCATACTTACAATAGATGTGTTACGTGTTGAGTGCCCATTTTTTCTTGTTGAGTTTTGTAGAAAAGTTAGCAAGAAATACGCCTATATTTTTTTGAAATTTTTATCTGAGGGAATTCATATAGAAATATTCATTTTTTTAAAAAAAAGTTACAATTTTTTAAGGAACTATTTATTTTTTGAGAAAGTAATTTACAGAGGAATAAAATGGCTCGTATTTCAATTAGTTTCGCACTCACCCATAAGAACATAGATGACCCGCAAGTCACCCACGATAATACCCACAAAAAACATGTATGACACAATGTCATACATCTTGGGGGCAGAGTGAACATCTAAAATATTAATAACACTTGAAACCCTAATCAGGCAGACGGTCATTCTTTTTTTAGTTCTTCAGCACTTGCATCAAAAACTGACCGAACACAATTCGTTAGTGCATGGGCAGAGGCAGAGGGCGCCCTCATACTTACAATTTATTTTTTCAAAACTGTATGTGTGGAGTGCCCACTTCTTTTCTTGTTCTATTTCATAGAAAATTGAACAAGGAACACGCCTATATTTTGTCAAACTTTTATCTCATCGAGTTTGTATATAAATTTTACTTTTTTTGAAAAGAATACATTTTTAAAATGAAAAAAATACTTTTTGAAAAAATTATTTTCAGAGGAATTAAACACACATTTCAAAGCTTTAAATGAAACAAACCAGAAATGTTTGTAGACAGTACATTCGGAGCAACAATTGATCTTATTTTGTGAAGTACCTGCAAATTCCAAAATTGAAAGTGTAAAAAAAAAATTGCTTTGGGTGGCAACAGATGGCAGCTGGCAAATGAATGTGGCAAATCTGAATAGCTAGCCGAGACCAAAAGAAATAGAAAACTAATACGGGAAAAGTGGTGCCATTCTGTAGCACCACTAGTTTAAAAAATGGTTCCAGGAAACTTTGGCAGCTAAAATCTTGCATCTAGCCTTGTTTGGACACTAACTTCAAGCAGAAAAAAATCTGATGTTGGTTTTTCGACACGACAAAGGTAAGCATTCCCTTGTAAGTTACTATCTCGGAATCTACCTACTTTTCAATTTTTACAGGAAAACCAAAAACTAACATTATAACCTTTTTCCTCTATCGTCCGCGTTCGACTTTACTGCGTTTCAAAAAATCAATCCGATTTCAAATTAACATCGGCGCATCATACTTCCGATATGCGCTATGCCACTCCAGAAAACCTTCTGTCTCCAGGTTTCATCGTAAGCGCAGAGAATTTTTGCATGTCGTGGATTCGGAAGATGGGACCGTTAAATTGTCGTACTTTGTAAATGCCATGGTGTCAGAGAAATGAGTTTTTGCTTACCCTACGAACGAAAGCATACGTAAAACTCACGAGACTTGGAATAGCAGTAGGAAGATGTGTAGAACATCTGTGCCAGAGAGTAGAGAGATCTGTGCATCATCTTTCAAACTCTCGCACCAAATTAGAATTGTAATTCATGTCTCCACGTGTGCGCGAATATTGGATTTCGCGTTTTAGAGAGGTGTAATATATGTTACTTGTAATGGATACCGAAATTACTCAGTTTATGCAGCTCGCATTGCATGGTAATTATTGAAGCGGACCTTCATTTTGTGGTTGCAAAATATTTGGAGAAGAAGAAAAGAGTAGCTAGACCTCGTTCTGGGAAACATGGTTTTCTCAGTTTACGATCTAAGACGACTTCATTTCAGGTTATATTAATGATATTTAACATCTATATTCAAATCTGTTTTAAAATAGCCTCGACCAGTTTTTTCTGGTAGGGACATGATACAAAAAATTGTTGTACATTGGTCTAAGTACAGACAAGACTAAATTAGACCTTCTGAAGTTAATTAACATTAGATTAACATTAAACTTAAAATGACACAATATGTTCTACATACATTGTGTACATTTTTTTAAAATGAGTGTCATTATCACTTAATGTAATGATCTTAATGTTTTCTTATTTACAATACAATATGGAATTGTAGTTTCCAAACATTTTTTCAATAGTGTGTTTGTACATACAATGTTTGAAACTGTATACATTACCTGCAATTGTTTGTGCAGACGTTCATTATTTATTTTTATTAGACATAAAGTGGCACTGGACCCAATGATTATGAGTTTACAATTTGCTTAATGTTTAGGAACTGCAATCGATGTCAATATTATAATTTTATATGTCCAAATTCCAGGTTCTAACTTAGAATAGCTTTATAAACTTTATTATCACTTTTTTAACAAATGTCCTTACTTATAATTATAGAGAGTTCCTTTTATATTAAAGACATTCCGTTTTTTTATTGATTCTTATAACTGTGTAAAAGTTTCGGCTATAACTCAGTAGCCATCATCAGACAACTTTTCAAAAAATGGTTGGAATCATGTGTTAAATCTAAATAATTTACATTATATACAATTTGAATCAAACAACTATTATGAACTCGTGATATTACGTATTTATGTAAACATTTTTAGAAAAGTTGAAATTTTTTTTTAAAGGTGGAATTTCATTCTTTTAGATAATAAACACGTTTGTTTATCGGCTATAGAAAGTTAAAGAGTACGTTTTACTAAAATGTTTGTACATGAGATATTTGGCTGCTGCACTCTAAAAAAATTAAAAATGTTGATAAAAGCATGAATCATATAGGAAGAAATGTACAAATGAGAATATAAAGAAAAAGAAATAAACTAGTGGTGCTACAGAATGGCACAGACTTTCCCGTATTAGTTTTCTATTTCCTTGGGTCTTCGCTAGCTATATGGAATTGCCACATACTCTTTCTTGCCAGCTGCCATCTATCACCGCCAAAAGTACATTTTTTGTATACCAACATTATAAACAACCCTTTTACATTAACAAAATCGTTCATAATATGGCATATTATTGCACGAATCATTACGTCATTGCTATTTCTGCACGAAATATGAGCCATCACTGACGTAATAGTCACGGCCCCTATATATTATCAGTTATGGAGTTTAAAGAAGGCAGTGGTACCATGTAAATAATTGCAGTGTTCGCAGTAAAATTAAATACTTTATGAAAAACTTACTTTTAAAAACTGATTTATTAATTTATTACTCCTTTAAAAATATATTTTGTTTTTATTTGGTAATATAACAAGAACAACATAATAAGAACAACAAAAACATCAAATTAATCCTTGTGAACATGTACATTAATTGTACAATTGATAAATTGGTCAGTGACACTCCAGAACATGCATTTATATCTAAGATGCTTGTTTCTTCTTTGCTTTCTGCACTAACCAATATCTTGTTAGCTACACGGGTACATTTGTAGACCGCCATCCTCCATGACGTTTAAGTGTAGTGATATCACCACCATTATCTGCAAGAAACGTCCCGGATGTTCTCCTAAACGAATGACCAGAGTACTCTTCTGCATTTGGTAATTTTAAAGAATTTGCAATATTTTTTGGTATTTTACAAATGTATTGATACCAATTGGATTGCAGCTGCATTTGCCATGATTGTAAAACAAAAAAGGTTTTTTGTGTTTAACATGTGAAGGTCTTTGAGGAAATGTATTTTTACAAGTCTTCAACATAATTAAATTCTGCACTGGATACGATAGTAAATATTCTGGGTTGTCATTTTTGTCCGCTTTATTGTTCACTATCAAAACAGAACCTTCTTCTTTCACATCGTTCGATGCACAAGATTGAACAATTCGACACGTTTACAAGCACCAAATATAGCCAAAAATAGCAACAATCCTGAAAATCATACTGTTATTAATACAATATACCAGTTAATAAATAAAACTAACTATTATTGCCATTGTCATTATTATACCTTCATTAAGAAGAAAAGTTTCATCATCAGCTTTAAGAAATGTGTTTACATCTTGTTGGGAAAATACCATTGCCTTTATAGGTTGATATTCCACATTTGCTTGTTTATAAGTAAACTACTTTATGAAAAGTTCCAATATCAATATGGTCTTTGATCTTAGCAATTGCCTTTAATTTGGAATAAATGCACCATAGTGTCGACGCTTTACATGCTGTGGACTTAATGTTTAAAGAATCATGCATTAAATTAACAAACGTCTCTATTCTAGCATGTGCATTATACTAACTTAACCAAACTGCTCCGATAGATACGAAAGAACAACAGCTTCGCATAATAAATTTGCATATTTTTATCCATCCATTTCCTAAACTTTAAGTACTCTTTCTCATAAAGTTTGCAAGACTTTTTCGGTATCATAGCATTTTCTGCTTTTGCAGCTTCTTCCACAATTTCTCTGGGCAAATCCATTATGTTTGAATCACGACTTTCAAACTAATTGCCATTTGTAAACAAATTAGTTGCTTAGGTAGCATTCATGACGTCAAAACATGAATTTGAGATCTACTACAACTACGAATTACAACTTAACACAATTAATTTCGCTTCCTTAAATCCTTATAATACTGTTATACAAAAAATAGTGTATGCAACTCGTTTATAATGTTAATTTTTGCACTCGTAAGAAGATATTACAGAACTCACTTCTAACGTCGTTCGTTCGGTAATATCTTCTTATTCGTGCAAAAAAGGACAACGTTATAAACTAATTGCATAATATACTATTGTCATTTTCTTAATTTTTCGGTTTCCTATTGGTAGAACGGAAATATTAATTTTAGAACACAAAAACCTAGTCCTAAATGGCAATTTTCTTTTAAAAATTATGTGCCGTTTAAGAGAAAATGGCGTTTTAGCGCTACTAAAAATGCGAAATTTGAAGCTCATTTTCACAGAAAATTTTTGAGTTTTCAAAATACTTTATTTGAAGTTATTTGAAGCACTTACACTCACAAATATAATAATCTTTACAAATTGCTGGTAATGTGCATATTAAAGATGTGAGAGATCTTTCAAAAAAATTACATTTATGTAATTTTTGAAAAAAAAAAAAAAACTCAAAATAAACTTTACGCCGAGTGTAATTAGCACTATCCGTTACAAAAGTTTGAAGAAAAAATTGCAGCCATATATGAGAAAATGGCGTTTGAGCATTTCTGAAAATGCGAAATTTGAGCTACTTTTCACAGAAAACGGTAGTGTTTTCGAGAAACTTTACTTGACATTATTTAAAGCACATGTACTCGTAAATATAATAATGTGAAAAAATCGCCGCTAATGTAAATATTAACGACGTGAGAGACAAGTAAAAAATTTACATTTTTGTAATTTTTGAAAAAACCAACCGATAGAGCAATATGGCTTTTATGTCATCTGATAGAGTACATTTACCACTATCCCTACCAAAAGTTTAAAGAAAAAATTTGGAGCCGTTTTTGAGAAAATCTTGTTTTTGTAATTTTTTAAAATTGCACATATTGCACGCAATATTGCACGAAAACTACTAAAATTTTGAAAAACATTTACATGACCTTTATGAAAGAACTCAATATGCAGAACAAATTTTATTTGAAGAAAAATCTCTATCTTCAATTTTGTAGTTGGAGAAAGACGCCGAAAAAAATTCAAACTTTCACAATTTTCGAAAATTCAGAGCTGTACGTGAAAATCGGACCTATGCCATGTTAAAAAGTGTATTTTACTCTATTCATACAAGAAATTTAAAGAAAAAATTTGGAGCCGTTTTTGAGAAAATTTTGAAAATCCCCGGGGGCTTCATATAAAGTACCCCCAAATTTTGAAGAATCTTTTTCAAAATCTCAAAGCTTCGACTAGAATCAGATCGACCGGGGAATATCCATTTTGGAAGAAATCGTACGTATGGTTTAGGCGCTAGCAGTGTTCACAGACGGACGGACGGACAGACAGACGGACGTTTTCCTTTCAATTGGTTTTTCGGTATCAAGGACCCACAAAACAGGGTTTCTGGCTACACCACGTGTTAGGGGATTTTTTTTCTTAATTTAGCAACTGGTTTTATCCACTTTTTCGTTTTCACGGCCCGGCAATTAATTTTTTTCCGCCGAAAATTGGCCATTTTTTCGCGCAGCATTACATAACTTTCCCTATACTACGTATATCACTCCGTGTATACGTACGTATACGGGAAAGTAAAAATAGGCATTTCCCTAAACATTCGATGTCTACATATGACACTGATGTAATCTCTAAAAAATAGTAATTGATAATAAACTGAAATCTAACATACTGTAATTGAAATCTAATATACATTTCTTTCTGTACGTATGTATGCGTGTATGTGTGGATCAGTGTGTATATGTGTTTCGTGTGATTGTTCTTTGTATAAATCCGTGCTTCTTGTTTATTTGTACAACTGTACATATTTAATCACCAGAAGAAAACCTAAATATAAAAAATATCCACCTTCTTCAAAAGGTATTTAGTTGTTTTGTAACAACAAAATAAAAACAAACAAACAAACTTTTGAAAAAACAACAAATTATCTTCTGAAACGTCTAGTGTTAGATCTCCCTCTGTCTATCTTGGAAGAAATTCTACGAGATATTAGATGTTTCGCATAGTTTCTTTATACTTGTAGGCTTTCAGTAATAACAGCAAATGATAAAATTCGAGTAGAATGTTAATTAGGGTTACAAAATAATATAATTACGACGTCAGTTCTTGATCTAGCATTCATATACTACACTGTCAGAAATTACATTAAATTTAATGTAGTTTAATGCACTTTTTCACATTAAATTTAACGTACCGTGCACATTAAAACGATATTAATGTGCATGTACATTAAATATAATGTGTAAATTAAAATCAATGTAAATTTAATGTACTGCAGTACATTAATGTTTAAAAGGGAGCAAATGGGAAGGCCGGAAAGGAGGGAGAATGTGTTTGTGCATAAATTTAATGTTTAAAATAAAAATCAGTGTAGTTTTAGAAATATTTTCTTCCGCTATTTGAACTTACGTGTAATAAATTTAAAATATATTTTCAACATGTATACAAACA
>JAHLJT010006674.1:0-41043 GCA_031308135.1 Acheta domesticus
TCTGATAGACACATCTGGTTTGTTAAGGGTTAAATTGTTAAGTACATGAAAAGTTTCATTTTCACACGGAAAAACATACGAAACTTAAACTGTTCTAAAGAACCGCCTGTGTTCGGATTAATTTGTTCGCTACTATATCAACATAGGGAAAATCCAATTTTATTAGAATTATTTTTCAAAAACAGTCGTTTAACTCGGCCTCTTTAAAGAGGAGGGTAAAAATTTTCAATTTTTTTAACCAATAATGTAGGACCACCCCAATAACTAATCAATCTTTCGCAATTAACGCCACGACATTAAAATCCGCTGGTATACAAGTATACTACAGTGGAACCCCACGAATCAGAAATTTTGGATAATACGAACAAAATTCAGGATGGCGGAAAAAATAAACAAAAAACATCTAATTTGTTTTATTTTAACTTAGGAAAGAAAAAGCATGAATACTGCGTAGGTCCACCCAGTTCTGAATACTGTACGTAGAATACTTGTTAAGAGCAGCGACACGAACTGTGCTTAAAATTCTTCTAAACAATGTAGCAACTACAGCCGATGCTATCGGTTATCTACGTACTGCACTCTGTTATTCGCAACATTGCCACCTTTCTCTGTCCCGTCGCTACGTTGCCACTTCCGCACATTACACAATACATTGCATTGTGTCTGGTACTCCTATACGTGTATTTTTATTATGTACGGTACATTTTTTTGTATAACCCGACAGCCCACACCGCCAATTAATCCAGAATACCGGGATCCTAATGTATCATTTCTTGTGTGTACGTGAATCATAACTTTTTGTGGCTGAACATTGTAATAAATGACATTGACTTTTAAAAAAGTTTTTAATTTCATCTTGATATTCATGAGGAGCCATTCTGTATACGAGGTTAGGGCAGAAGTAGTGTCAACTAATTTTTTTCTAAAAGAAATGTTATCGGATCTCAAATCTCATTTGTATCTTGAAAGGAATGCTGCCATGGGGTGTGTCTACATCAACACATAGCTCGTAAAGTGTCTCTATGGGTAGACCACAACGCCCAAAGTGACATCTTTGTGGCGAAAGTTGTAAGTTGTCCGGTGACCGCATTGTATTCCACCGTAAGTTGTATACGGGATTTCAGCTTGCTTTGGTCCCTAGATTTTTTCAATATGGCGGCCATTCGGTCCTGCCAACTTTGAAGATGTACATGAAGCTAAACATCGGCGCTACTTTCAAACATTCCAATTCGAGAAATCTGTCATCAGGAACTTCTCTCATTATAATGTTAATTTTAATCACTGAATGTTTTGAAACATTGAATAATTATCATTTGGATCAATTATTTTGATAATTTTCTTCTGAAACTAATAATGTTGAAATATGAGAAGTTTAATGTTTAACTTCATTTTAAAATGCAAATATAATTAGAAGAAAGCTTTAGAGGAATAAATACATTCCTACAAAATTGTTAATGATTGATTAATATAGAATTAATGAAAGAGAAATTTTTAAAAATTGAAATTATAAGTATTTCTTAAATTTTATTTGTCTCCATTTCATTATTACAATAATATATTTTATCTCAACATTCAACAGTGAAAACTAAGGAAGAAAGTTAAAACACTATTTATTTTTTACCAAGTAAATTATTTCACAGTAGTTGCAAACAAGTGTTTTTACAGTTAAGTTTTTTTGTGAAATCTTCATCTCAACTCCCCCGATCAGATGACAATTTGTTTTCACAATCTACCCCATCCTTCTCTCTATACACACACCACCATAATTTTCTCAGAATACTCCACTGCATTTTTCCAATTTGTCCAAAGTTGACACCCTTAAAAAATTAAATAAGTATTCATAACACTTTATTGAATTTAAGATATGGAACCTCATTTTTTTGTGTTAAATGTGTCAATGAATTTAGATGTAATTAAGATACCTGTTAAAAGCCTGCTTCCAAAGATTTCTGGCCTTTTCCAATCTGTAGCAAGATTTCTAAGGACATCTTATTGAAGAATCACTTTGACTGAGATCACATATTTTCAGTTGAACTGCATTAGGGAGTATGCCTTGTAACAGTCTGCCCTTCAGTTCACTGCAATTTATCAACTATACCCTGTTGTTAGTTACTTTTAACACTTGAAAAAAAATTATATGATAACTGCTTAAATCATTTTAATAGAATATATGAAGGTGTATATGAAAAGATGAAAATTAAAATGATAAGAATAATAATATACAGCATTTACCATGTATCCTGACAATAAATATTTTTAAAATGTTCACATTTTGCACAGAACGTTAGCAGTATTGGTCTTATTTTACTTATCATATCTACATTACAGATCTGCTCATGGGCTTTCTGGCCTGGCTTCATAAATCTTGGTCTCATTGTGTACTACATACACTTCTTTCTTTAGTCAAGCCATGACTGTAAAATATCAAAAAAATTTAATAAATATAATAGTTATATAATTACATTAATACTGTACAAAAGTATGGCATAGTTTAATGTATAATATAATATAGGTTTACATAGTAAATACCCACATGTAAAGTACTAAATATATTTCCATGGGAGTGTGGAAAGTATCGAAGTATGTAATCAGTAATGGTATGTTCAAAGCAATGTAAATCTGCATATGATTTATTGAATATGAATTGCTAGAGCAAAGTACCTTGTCATACATTGTTTGAAGCAATTCTCTTTAACAGATATCTTTGTTATTATTTTTACTACTGATATTATTATTACTATTAATAAGGCTGACAAAATTATTCTCCTGGATATTTACATATCTTTTCCTCTATAAACAATACTTACTTTCGAACAAAATTCTTTTAGGAATTCTGAACAAAGAAGTTTAAGATCCTTGGAAAAAGAATGTATCATAATTGCCCTCTTATTTCCCAAATTTCTTTTTCTGAAAGAACTTTCTACAAGAGTGTTTCCTATTATTTCTTCTTTGCAAACTATACACCCCCAATACAAAGTACAAATGTACACTCTATGTTGAATGAGTTTTTTTATAGATGAATCTTACAATTGCTTTCTTCACAGCCATCTAAGTGATCTGATTGAGTACTGACTTCAGAATACTGAAAGAATATTGTGAAGTCGATATGAACTGCATTTTAGAGATTCACATACATTTGTAATATTAATTTTTCACATATGGCTTTATTATTAGACCAAACACCATGAATTAAAATATGTTCAATCATCGTGTGTGCTACAATTCCCAATTTATAGATATAACCAAAAATATACAAATACCTGCATGTGGTAATGCACAAATAATCTATTCTATAGTACAAAAATTTAAGATTTGTTTGTTATGTTTAATAAACATCTTACCTGAAATAAATATGCCACTTCACATGTACGTTCGGAATTCGTTTTCATAATCCATTCTCGTTCTAATTCGCTTTGAATTCTCATATAGAGCAATAACATTGTATCTTGCTGCACTATTTAATATTCATTGTTTAACTTAACACGATTTGCATGCGTCATTTTTACACACTTACGTGCATTGTTTCCACTGTCTCGTTTTAAAATTCAAAAACAAATAATGCGATGAGAATATCAAATCAAAACGACAAATTCAATTTAAAATTGTAAATATGCTTCTACGCCAGCTTCTACGCGTGCAAGAGTGCAGTTTTGAACATGTTGGTAGAAAATAAAACAAATGAAAAGATGCCAAACCCCAGCTAAACAAAGTCTCTTACGGCGTGTATGTGCCAACACATGGGGAGTTTCGTTTGACGGTTGACTGCTCTGAAATGGACCTGTACTAAACTTAAAGTGTAACGAAAAGTCCCTAAGACAATGCCGTTAGTATAACGGGTGATATTCATGAAGTTGGTATGATCCACTTTCTCTGGACCATTTGAGCCTGAAAACGGCTATATATGTTGGAGTGCAAGTATTCGAGTAAATTGATGCATAGAAGAAATACTATAATGAGTAATCCGCGAATAAAAAGAAGAGGAAAGGAATAAATTGTTGTGTTCCTCACTGAGCAAAATTAAAAAACCTCAATTTGGAATTTATTGTTTCTCAAATCGCGAGTGGGAAAGAGCATTAATGACATAGTGGACAAAATAATGTACGTGGCCTGTGTTCTAGCAACTAACAAAGAACCACTTTGAGTCATGAGTAATTTAATGAAATTTTATCAGGTTTATGTGATAACAGTGTAAAGAAATGTGTAATCTAAAGAAAACACTCCTATATAGATTATCATGTAAACTTCGTTCAAACAAAATTCCTTAAATTAGGCAGGTACAACGATTTTTGAGATTCATAATTTAGCTCCAAGAGGTTGTATTAAAATAAGTAAAAATATAAATTTTCAATTTGGGAATATAGATGATTAAAATTCTTCATCCCAATGAACAAGAATATGAACCTGATCGACTGATGAATAGACAAAAAAAAATGACAAAAGTGTATTGCAAGTATGTGCATAGATACTTGAAGCCGAGTATAATGACCATGAGAAACTTTTATCTCTTTAATCACCGTTTTTCATTAAATTGCAAATATGGAAAAGATACAATTTTGTTTTCTTCCATGTCCACTACAGCACCACGTTTACATGAATAAGGGCCAGCGGCGTAGCTTCAGCTGGTGTCATCTGGGGAAAGCTAATGGTGTCACCCCCCCCCATAAATTAATATAAAAATATCTGTTGCCGCATAGATTGTACTTATTTTATTAAAATACAAACATATTTGCACATAATAGTTATTTATAGTATATTAAAAAATTCTATGAAATTAAGAATAATTGCAATATAGTTTTAAATAAATAGTTTAAAATTAAATATACTTATCAACAAATGTAACTTATTTATAAAACCTGTTTACGATTTTAGGGCAGCAACATATTTATAATTTCATTAAAATCTATACTTATTGCAATGTCATTTTCTTTGACAATAGAGCCAAATCAGATAGAATTGATTAATAATACAATTTTTAAGTAAATGTTTAAATTGTATAATTCCACTATAAAAAAAATTAATTGGTGTCATCCCTAAAATGGTGTCACCCGGGCGCGCCACCCCTCTTGCCTCCCCCCCCCCCAGATACGCCACTGGTAAGGGCACTTGGTTTCCAAACATTCAAATCCTTCACCATTCTTATTTCCCATCCGGACTGCAGCTAACTGTGGCTGCTTAAAAGAATTATAAGACTCTTCTTATTCCCGTTCATGGACTTCCTTTACACTATATACATGAAAACTTTCTACTACTTTCTGCCTTCATTATACTTTTTCTGTTGGAATATTCCGACATCAACAGGTTAAAAACGGTAAGTAATAGTTATTAGCATTATGTCTAATATAATATTTATTCATAATATGTATAATTCGAGAATCCTGTGCGATATATCTATTTTCACTGTACACGCGCCAATACTTCTACTTCGATCACCGGATTATTGCGGATTGCTGCCGCTAGAGCGCAGTGTCGTCGGAAAAATTCAACTTGCCTGCCCCATTAGCACAGAGAGCAACTTGAAATCGGTTGTCCGCCTACCGCCGTGCAAGGTGAATATAATATGTTTCCAACAGCGCTCTTACTTCAAGAAAGCTGTTTACCATGAAAGGAATGCCCGAGAATGTCACAGGCAATTGGTGGAAGGTCATAGAATAATGCCTTTCCATAACGGACACCTCTACTCATTCTCACAAACAAATAGTTGCCATGACTTCTGACCAAACCCTCGTATCTGACTGCATTGGGACTAGTAGAGAAAGATGGTGAGTGCCAACCAATAATACGCTCTCGCTAGTTGATTGAAGGAGTTACAGGAACATCTGAAACAGCACGTCATCACCTCCCAAGGTCACTCACCGCACCATCCAGGACGTGTGACAGCTCAAAATTTGATTTGATTTATTTGGTCAAAAGAGCTTTTAGGTTTATTTTGTCAAAAATATTTATATGGTCAAAAGTCAAATTTAATGCTCAGGGAAGCATTCAGGGCGGGCCTTTCATCGGTCGGGCGGAGCCAGTCGTTGTAATGAATGGATTTACTGAAAGCGTGGAATCTAACACGCGAACATTTGTGTGTTAATCAGTTGTGTGTTTAACGTGTTCTTCACAAACAGGTGCTGCCTCATACCGTACCGTACCGATCGGTATAAATGGGTTGGCTGCTTTAGACTTTCAAAATACACCCAATTCTTTGTGAACATGGCCAATATTTCGTAATTCTATTCGAGATTAGGTACATAGACTTCCGGTAAAATGGACTCAATTTTTCACATCTCCAATTCCGGAAGGGCATTTCGGCAGGAAAAACTTCGAGGAGGAAGATTGATGAGGCGACGCCAAACCTATGGCGAGGATATTCGCTGCACCGGCCAATTGCTTTATTCTCAGAGGCCGAGCAGCTGTGGACTTCTTCAAGGAGCCCTCGGTCACGATCACTCCGGCGGCAGCCCTGTGATGGCGCTGCATTCGCACCCAGTGCTCGAACAGCCCCGCTTCCACCACGCGCTGCACCACGTCGCTGAACAGGGGGAACAGAGGGGACTTTTTGGGCAGCACGAAAGCATAAAGCCCAGGTGGATTCACACACTCTGGGACCAGATGCAACATACGCTTGCCCTATCAGTGAGTTCTGCAATGTCAGAGAAGTAGGAATAATACACAGTGGGTATTTGGATACCAATATTGTCCTCATGCGATATCCTCCGCAAGATACTTATCATATTGCCATGTTTCATTTTTTGAATTTCCGTCGTATATCTCTCAGCGCTTGCGAGGCGCGCTCGGTTGTCGTAGATGCTCGGCATAAAGGTGAACGCGAATACGTCTTCCAGCACGCGCGCAACATTTTCCAGCGTTTGCAGGTCAGCGAGACGCGGCGGCGCCGTCAGGAAGCCCAGCAGCTGGCCCGAGTAGGCTTTGCTGAGCACTAGGGAGAGCAGCAGCAGCGCTCCCAACAGGATGCGGCTGGGCAGTGAAGCGGCGGCGCGGCTGCAGGCGCCCGAGCAGGTCACCTGGACCCGTCCAGCGCCGGCGCGGATCAGCGCCGACCATCTCCCGCCTCGGTGCGCGCCGTCGGTGGTAATGGCAGTGCACAAGTGTAAGCGCGCCAAGATGGCTCCGCACAGCGTTATCAAGATGGCCGCCCAGCAGGCGAAGTGTAAGGAATTAGCAACACTTGGGCAAAAGGCATTACCGGGCGCGGCGAACCACGATGCAAAACGGACTCGACATCATCACAGGAACGGTAAAGTCTGCAAATTGGTACTTGTCGTGAGTGTAGAACATTACATTGCCTGATACCTCCACTGCGGCACTTTGAACAAGGCCTATTTCACCATCATAAGTTCCGTTTCTACTTATTCCAATACCAAACGGAGTAGGTTGAACCATCTTCAAAATCACGCCTGACTTTTCCTCAAATATTTTAAACACGTGAGTGCATGAGCCATCAAATATTTTCTTCCCTTCTTTGTTTCTCCAGAAGTAAAAGATTTCAGTATCAAAATACGATCTTCTGTAATCAGTGCAATTACAACTACTAGGTTGTTTCGTTGGATTCTGCCCACTATTTTTCTTTCGTACTGTATCACATAAGAGTACAAATCGTCCTGGATGAGAAACATTGCCACAGCCAAGATTACAAGGGATCGTCCACAAAAATAACAAGATAATGTTGATAAATTCCATTTCAAAGAATCCTTGAGTCTAAATGGCCCAAAATTTTATGCGTCATATGTGTAAAAACATGTTATAATCGTGTAGAAACAATGCGATGTTGGTGTTAAACTCACTAAAATGACCTGTCTTTAAACCGGATGGAATGTTTTTGCATATCAATATCATTATCAATCGATACTTTAAAAGCCAGTAATTATACGCCACAAATTCATTCCTGGCAAATGTACACGTTCTGTAGATTTAGATATACATATTTGTTGCTTCCCAATAGTCAAGCCAAAAATCAACTTCTAAACGTTTTCGTGCATACAGGATCACGCAAGTATAAAACAGCCTGTGTTATACTCTTTATTTTCTATTGGCTTTGTATTTTGCCGTTCAAGAACTTCAAAGCTAACAAAACTATAAATTGAATATATTTTTCAGTCCCCAGGAAGCTGAGGTTCAAAGTATTGATTATTAATACCGTTCACTGATCGGAACCAAGGTTTCGGGTGTACCTCACTTCGATTGTCCAACGTGTTACGTTTGACATTCGTCAGTGAAGGTCTCTTGAGAGGAGCAAGGAAGCACTTTGTGGCTGACTACACTAAATAACAAATATATTATTAGGATAAAAATATTTCAATTTATCATACAATGCACACCCAAAGTTCATGCAACCGGATTTGCAAGTGTCTGACAGCTGTTTAATTTTGGCTCCAATGTGAGCCCTAAAATAACGCACAGCAATTCCTTGTGACTGACTGACTGAGCAATAAATTTACGCACAGTGGTTCCATTATGGCTAACCATAACACGGCGTATGAAATATAGTTGTGTTAACTAGCCGGCTTTTGGACAAATTTTCTGAGCCAATTTGAAACTAGTTCCTCGCTTGTCCGTACACGATCAGTGTGCACTATCGGTTTGGGCATTTACAATCCCGTACATTTAGTGTTTTCTGGTGTTTTCGTTACAAGAAAAATGTATTAATCACTGGGCACATATAATCGGGAGGCGTAACTGTAAATGGATTTGAATCTTTAAGTCGTATTAGAAAGCCTGGCCGAGGGGTTAATTGTTTTAAAATGTGTTGAAGCAAGAGCTATACGTATTTGCAACCCTGTGATTTAAGAACCAAAGAATGAGGATTTTTATTTCAAAACAGGAGTTGAAGTTATTCAACGAAAGGAACCAAGAGGGATTACATTTACTATTAATCATTTGACAATTCACGTGCTCAGCAGTCAGCAAGTTGTTCTTCGTAACACTATATACATCACTGACCCTCACTGAAATTCCATTTCAGTAGCAAATACAATTTTCTAGCAGACATAATTTTTTGCATTTATTTAAAGATTATCTTATGAATTGAATTTTGCCTCGTCATTGATGCTTATGTACTCATTTTACTGAAATACACAACTAAAATAATGCGTGGGTTCTTTGTCGCAGATATACAATCTACGTGAAGAACAACATTAAATATCTTTGGGATTCGAACATGAAATTAAAAAATCAATGTCTGGTCTGATTTTGATAAAGAAATTCTTCACCAACAGAGAAATTTATATGTGGAACCAGATAGAAAAGTATATCTTCGCAAACACAAGTATTCAAAATGAAGAACGATGACTATAGACCCATTCTCATGAACTTCAGCAAAAGATACCTTTTCGTTTTTACTTTCCCGCATACGTGCGTATACACGGAGTATTATACGTAGTATAGGGGAAGTTATGTAACGCTGCGCGAAAAAATATCGAATTTTCGGCAGAAAAAAATTCATTGACGGTCCCTGATAACGAAAAATTGGTGCTACAGAATGGCACAGCCTTTACGTACTAGGTTTCTATTTCCTTTGGTCTCGACTAGCTATTCGGACTTTCCTTTGGTCTCGGCTAGCTATTCAGACATTCTCTTGATAGATGCCATCTATCGCCGCCCAAAGTACATTTTTATGACATTTTCTTAATTTTCGATTTCCTAATGATAGAACGGAAATATTTTTTAGAATACAGGAATCCCTCAACATTCGCGAGAGTTAGGTTCCCAAAAAAACCTCTTGAATGTTGAGTCTATATTTAATGAAGAAATGTGTTAGTTTCCTGGATATCGAAAACCTATTTAAAAAGTAAGAAAACAATTCTAAAAAACAAGTGCAGAAGAACTGAGTAAGTGCTACTAAAAACAATTCACTATTAATATCCCAAAGAGAAGAAATAAAACAATATTTGAAACTAATTTCGAACTTGAAAGTGATTTATATAGAATTTGTTTATTTTTTAGTTCATCACTCTCCTCTTTGTTCTAATTTCCAACATGGAACAATCGCGGCTTCTATTTCTCTCTTAAATTTCGAAGTTATTTCCATGTTCGTATTACATTGGAATGCCCTGTCCACCAGAGCATTTTGAAGTTTTAGAACGCCAGTAACAGCATTAACATTGAAATTGGTCCAGGACACAGTTCGCTTCTGTTACTTCATTATGTTCGAGGTTTTCTTTGCTGATGATTTCTCGAAGCTGCTCTTCAGTGAGGTCATTATAATGAGAGTTGCACAGATCCTGAATGGCTTTTCTGTTCATGTTGCCCTTCATGTTGCCAAAACCCTTCCCCCAATTTCACGCATCACAATTGAATCATTTCACAATTGTATTATTCTATTAATGTTCATTGACATTTCTACTCTGATATTTTTGTAGAACATGATATTTTAAGCTCCGGTGGTTGCCAAGTTCATTTCCCAGATAACGCTGATCAAGGAAATAAACGTGGTAGCTTTAAAAAACTACGACCAAGGACGCATGCGCGAATGTTGAAGTCGCGAATGTCAAAACCGGTAGCATCTCTATAATTGCGAATGTTCGAAGCTCGCGAATAGCGAATCCGCGAATGTCGAGAGATTACTGTACTAAAGAACAGTAAACCTCGTCCAAATGGCTAGTTTCTTTAAAAGATTTCGAGCCGTTTTTAAGAAAAAGCGATTACTCGATACTAAAAAGGCGAAATTCGAAGCTGGTTTTCACAGAACTTTTTTGAGTTTTCGAAAACTTCATTCCAAGTTATTTTAAGCAAATAGACGCACAAATAAAATAGTGTTTACAAATTCTTGAAATGTGCATATTAATGGCGTGAGAAATCTTAAAAAAAATATATTATGTAATTTTTTTTGCGACAATAAAAAAATACCCCAAAATGAACGTTACGGCATATTAAAGAGTGCAATTTGCACTATCAATTTATACGAAAATGGCGTTTGAGCGTTTCTGAAAATGCGGAATTTTGAGCTAGTTTTCACAGAAAACGCTCTATTTCTCGATAACATTATTTGACAATATTTAAAACACATCCTCTTCTTCTTCTGTCGAGGCAGGATTAGGTCTGAGGCCTGTTCCGGTCTCTATCTCTTCCTCGGTCTCTCAACTCTTGTTTTCTCATATGGTTTACATTCCATATCTTTTTTGGAAACCTTTATGGTGTCATACGAAGGACATGCCCTCTCCATTTTCACTTTCCCGTACGTGAAGTATACGTACGTATAGTATAGGGATTTACAAATCCCGTACATTTAGTACTTGTGTTTTCGTTGCAAGAAAGGTCTATCAGTCACTGGACACATATAATCGGGGAGACGCTACTGTAAATGGATTTGAATCTTTTAAGTCGTATTATACAGTGTGATGGAGGTGAGAAATTGTTTTGAAATGTGTTGAAGCGAGAGCTAGGCGTATTTGCAACTCTGCGATTTAAGAACCAAAGAATAAGGATTTTTATTTAAAAAACAGGAGTTGAAGTTCTATCAGCGAAAGAAACCAAGAGGGATTACATTACTATTAATCATTTGACATTCATGTTGCTCAGCAGTCAGCAAGTTTGTTCTTCGTAAAACTATATACATCATTGATTCTCACTGAAAAACCATTCAATGTCAATTACAATTGTTACATTATGTAATGCTGCGCAAAAAAACTGTGGATTTCGCAGAAAAACTCTTAATACAGAGCCCTGGTAACGAAAAAAAGTGGATAAATCTCGTTGCTAAAAATTTCTCCTCACACGTAGTGCAGCCAGAATACCTGTTTCGTGATCCTTGATACCGAAAAACAAAACATTTGTCCGTCTGTCAGTGAATAACTCTAGCGACTAAACCTCCCCAGCGATTTTCTCTCCAAAATGTATACTCCTCGATCGATCTGGCTGATCTCATGGCCCCTTGAATTTGAAACCGATATTTTAATTTTGGTGGGTACTTTACAGGAAGCCCCTCGGACATTTTCAAAATTTTTAAAAGAACGGCTCCAATTTTTTTTCTTTAAACTTCTTGTAAGAATAGAGTAAAATACACTTATAAGGTGGCATAGGTCTGTGTTCACGGTTAACTCTGAATTTTCGAAAATGCAAAGGTTTAATTTTATTCGGTGTCTTCCTCTAACTACAAAATTGCAGATAGAGATTTTTCCTTCAAGTAAAATTTGTTCTTCATACTCTTTATTAAAGGTCATGTACATTTTTTTTGAAAATTTTAGTAGTTTTTGCACAATATTGCGTGCAATATATGCAATTTTAAAAATTACAAAAACAAGATTTTCTCAAAGACGGCTTCAATTTTTTTCTTTAAACTGTTGGTAGGGACAGTGCTAAATATTCTCTATTAGACGGCATAAACGCCATATTGCTTTATTCTTTTGTTTTTTCAAAAATTGCACCAATGTAATTTTTTGACTTGCCTCTCGCGTGGTAATATTTAACATATTAGGGGCGATTCTTCACATTCTTATATCAATAAGTACATGTGCTTTAAATAATTTCAAGTAATGTTTCTCGAGAACTCAACCTTTTTCTGTAAAAATTAGCTCAAAATTCCGCATTTTCGAAATCGCTCAAACCAATTTTCTCATAAATGGCTCCAAATTATTTTTTCAAACTTTTCGAACTGATAGTGATAATTGCGCTCTTTAATATGACGTTAAGTTCAATTTGGGGTATTTTTTGTTTTTTTCAAAAATTACACAAATATTATTTTTAAAGGTTTCTCAAATCTTTGATATGCACATATCAGCAATTTGTAAACATTATTATATTTGTAAATGTGTTTTAAATGACTTCCAATGAAGTTTATTTGCAAAATGTAAAAAACAGCTTTGAATTTTGCCATTTTAGTAGCGCTGAAACACCATTTTCTTAAAAAGGGCTTCACATTTTTAAAAGAAAATTACGATGACGAGGTTTTTGTGTTATTTAATATTCTGAAATTAATATTTTCGTTCTAGCATTACGAAACCGAAAAAGTGAGAAAATGTAAAAAAAAATTACTTCGGTAGGTGATAGAAGGCAGCTGGTTTCTACATGAAATATATTTATCATTTACACATTAATCTTTAAAGAAATAATTTATTTTCAAATATTTGAAATAAGAATCGCTAGCTCTTTGAGGGAGTATCGACAATGCAAGTAATGCAACAATGGAATTTCGTTCCTCTGTCGCGAATTTCTGTGAATGACTTGTCATTGTTGTGAGTTTTCTGTGTTGTGACTGTGTGGTATCAGGCTTCTTTTTCCAATACAAGTTTACCAAATTTTTGTATTATATTTTTATACAGATGTAGAATTCACCTAGTTTTGACGATACTGCAATGGAGTTTGCACAACAGTGAGTTGTTTGCTTTTTGGTTGAATTGGACGTTTTCAAATAATAGCCTAGATGTCAGTGAGGCAGAAAGTGTAATATTTCAATCCTACGTAGCTGTTTCCAGTAATACTGGAAAGTATGTGATGTTGTAGCATCACTAGTTCTTTATGGTGGACATACATTTCGGTTATTGATTGCATCCGTAGTTCTTTCCTGATTACTTCATTTCGGATTACTTGTATGTCTTCTCTGGTGCAGCTTTTAACCGATCTATGAAATTTCATTTCTGAGGCTTCTAGCTGCTTAAGATCCTTGTTCCTAAGGGTCTAGGATCTCCGTGTAATAAAGTGAAGACTACTATGACCTTGTAAGATGTTAAATGCGTTTCTTTTCGAGTTCTTGTTTTCAGAGTTCTTCTGATCGTGCCACTTATTATTTGATATATATTAATCTTAATATCTTGGTCTTCCGTATAAGATATGTCACAGCCCTAATATTGGAAATGAGACACCTGTTCTACTGGTTTGTTATTTACAACTATGTTCGTTCTTATTGGATAAATACCTGTAAAAGCCATTGTTTTGGTTTTGTTAAGGATATTTTGAGGTTATAAGTTGGACTTCGTTCGTTGTGCCTATGCAGCGCCATTTGAAATTTATGCTCGCTGTCTTGTATGATTACTTGATCATCAGCAAAAAGCAAGGTGTTATATTGCGATTTTTCTAACTTTGACCCTCAAGGACTGTTGGCACATTGACATAAAAAATGATTCAAATTTGGCGCCGTGGCGGGAGATTGGTTTTTAATAAAAACCTTTATTACTAACTCAGAATTTGCATTTTAAACGTACCGCGTGCTGGCTGCGAAAAGAGCGGGTATATAAAAATTCTTTATCTTTTTTTGCCTTTTCGGCGTCTTGCATTCGATCTGGCGGGCTACGTGTTAGTTTTATCTCCCTTCGCCAGGGGGCAGCTCCTACCGGTTTCCGCCACCAAGCACTCTGGTACAGAGGAGATTATTTAGACACACTAGATCTCCGTTTTTAACCTATGACAGCATTGTCGCCAAATTCAAAACGCCGAAACAGGCACTTTGCAGTAGTTGCTCTGTCCAGGGAACGGGCTTCAGTGAGCGTGCATTAAAGTTCCATGAGAACAGGTTAGGCTCTCAAAGTTGGCACGAGTGTCACCCCTCTACTGAGTTTTTTAAGGAATAACCACTTTACGCGGGAACCGCGCCGAAGGCAGCAGTGGAATTTTGTGCAATACAAATTAAAAGAAGGCTATTGTTTTCATGTGAGAACGAGAGATCGAGCGAGCGAGCATTGTCCATAACGTTCGTTTCGCCGTAACCCAACTTATAGCTCTCCCAATCTGAATATGAATATGAAGTGAAGGAGCTATATTTGCAGCGTTAAGAAGGCCCGTCTTCATGATGGAATATGTCACGGTATTACACGACATTCCCAGTCGTGCCGCCAGATATCGCATGATCACGACTGTATCAAGCAGTGCTTGCGATCATGCGACTTCTAGAGGCACGAAGGAAAAAAAGACGCGAAATGCCATATGACATTCCATCGTGGCCATAGGAGCTGAATTAGAAAAATGTTGAATAGAGTTGGTGACATATTATTTCCTTGTTTCACTCCTTGATTTATCTGTATTTCAGATGTCACTACTGTAATGTTTCCTTGATCCCTTGCTATCTTATTTTTTACTAATTAATTATTTATCACTTAACTAAACCCATGTAATCGTTCCTGATGTCAAAGAATACAAAAAAAAACTTTAACAGTTTCACAAACTCTTGCACTGTTGCGAAAATACAAAATTAAAGGCACACACTGACCAAGCGATGCTACCTGACTAACACAGCAAGAAAAACCAAATTAATGTAACATTGCAGAAAGTATTGAAAGGTTACGAGGCACACATGGCTGGATTTTCCCACCCAGTCCACTCTCACAGCGCCACAGCTCCTCCAAATTACACAGCTGTCTAGTAGAGGGTCTCAAATGCAGATATCAAGAAAATGCCTTTCACCACCGTGGATGCTTCACGCTCGAGGTCCACCATAGCCCTTTCCGCTTGGTCCACACTCCACCAGCCATCTCTCCCGCTGTCCACCCAGGCTCTGGCCTCGCCCCGGGTTCAGACCCCGGGCATGGCGCAGGGGGGGCGGGCAGCCGGCTAGCAGGCGGAGGGGCGGACGTAGGCGGGGGGAGATACGGGCGGCGACGGCGTGATGGTGGTGGTAGCGGCGGTGACGTCATCGGTGTCGGCGCCGAGGGTAGCTGGTTGCAACTGGCCGGGCGGCGGGAGAACCGCCACACGCATCGAGGCGCGGGGAAACAATGATCAATTAACGTCTTAATTCAATCATTAATTGATTGATTTTTTTTAAGTGGGACGCGCGAACTTTGGAGTTGGCGCCCCCATGACACCCTGGTGTAGCATGGAACTCCCATAATGTAGCGGGAAGTACCACAAAGAGTGCCCAGGTGGGCGGAAGTCGCAGGAACTTGTCCGCGCCGACCAAAATGTGCTAACACCTGACTTCCTTTCATACAAACAATTATCTATTTATTTACCTTATGTTCGATCTGGATTATGGGCGCAATATAATTTGGGTGGCTAGCTCAGTAGTACGTCCCTGCCGTTTTCGTGGCATTACAATATTTACTCTCTCAGGGCTTTCCTCCTGGTATCGTGGGCTGAAAAGCACCGCTTGTACAAGGTTTCGGTTGGTATTTTTTTAATATTTACTAGCAAATAACGAAAATGAAGAGGATAGTTTTTCATGAATGTTTTCTATTTTAATAATGACAACAATGGTATGGCTGTAGCATTGGCGACATTAGGTGTCGGCCGTGTTCTTTATTTAATGATCTTTTCTTTCAAAAAGCATTTAATTTTGATAACTTCTTTTATGTATATTGTGATGGAACTGCTCACAAAATGGAGGCGCCGACACACTTATGGTGTGACAGTCGTCCCAAGTCGCAGGAGGGGACACGCGCTGAATTTATTTAATAAGGGCGCCAAGCGCATGCCCACTTACCTGCTTAATGTCGCCGGCGTTGAGCGTCTCAGGGGTGAGCGCCCTGGGTCGAAGGGTTGCATTTGGTGGTTTCTTAAGATTTAGAATAATAACACTTTGCTATGGTATTAATTGGTTCACCCGACCAAATGGCGGGGACTAATTTATTCAAAAAATTAAACGAAGAGAAACTGTTCAGGTTGATGCTGGGTTGTTGTCACTTTAGTAGCCGATTAATGAATGATGGTGATGACAACTTACAATCTGTGATGTTAGATGGTAATGTCACCGCGACTGGATTGCTCGCCGAGCGACGGAGAAGTGTAGTCGGACCCTCAGGAGGCGACGCCGGAACGTTGCAAGGTTGGCCTCCGATTGCCTCCGGGGTGATGACTCCGGCGCACGGGACGTCGGCGGTGGATGACCGGGCGGTCGCGACGTGATGCTCGCGCGCGTCTCAGGCCGTCACACGACACCTGGACCGCGTATGACGCTCGAAGCCAAACTTTGGCTATTCGGAATTAATTCCGTGAAGACCGGGCAAGTTTCGCAGTGGTCGGCTCAGTGTGTGCCTTACCCACTGCTGCTGTTCCCTTTCTACCGCAGGTTTCATTAACTGACTAATATTCGGTGGCTTTCTTAACTACCACTGTTAATCTACTCAAAACTTTACTTGTTGGTTTCTATCTCCATACGACTTCTCCTGCACGACCGTCCTCTCTAGCGTCTGTCGCCCGTCCTCCTCTCTCGCCTCTCCCGCCCGTCTGTCGTCTCTCGTTTTCTCGAAAAAATCTCAAAGTGCTCACGTGCTTCCTGCCTAGTGATTTTATTGGTCGGATTTGAACTTCTCGAACCTTCTATTTCATCAACGGTGCCTTCTGGTTGTTCATTGGCCGGCATTGTTAGGCCGGAGGAGCGCGCACGTGTCCCTTCTGCTTTGGCATGTGATGATTTTATAGGCTTTTAGAGGATTATTGAGCCGGGTGCGATCGCCAAGTCGCTAAAATGGTTGTTCCGGCTGTCGATCATCCAGTATTGTTGGACAAAGGGTAAGATTTATTGTTAGGGGCTTCTGGAGAACTTGGGCCGTTGGGCGGAACTAAATCGGGTCGCGGTGGACGCGTGGCCCTTTCCAACTTCCGGTAATTTGGCGTGACGCGGGGGTGAGAGGGTGCGATGGTCACCCGACGCATCGCGGTATTGTCTGAAAAAGGGTATAATTGATAGTTGAAAGTTTATGGGGGGCTTGAGCGGCTGGGCGTATCTAATTCGAGGGCGCGTAGTTCTTTCCTGCCGTCCGGTAATTTGGCGTGACGCAAGGGTGGAGGACTGCGATGGTCCCCGACACATCGCAATATTAATTATTCCTTTTTATATTAACAATTCCCTTTCTGATATTAACAATGAACTATTGATGTTAACAATTGACTTTTGATGGCCATCAACTAACTTAAAAAATAACAATTTCTTTAATTTTAAATTTTAAAATTAATCTTAAATTTATGAACATTCTTGGGCCTTGAACTGTTATATCTCTGACAAATCAAGTTCTTGTTTCTTCACGAATATAATTTCCTGTTGAAGAGTTAAACTGCAAGCTTGGCTATTGTCTGTGGCTACCATTTATCATGAACCATCATTCTTGTTTTGGATGCAAAGTTCGTTGGCTACATCTACACACGTAAATAATTATGCATTTAAATGCCATCAAAAGTTCATATCGCGTCCCTTAGGATTTCACTTCTGCAAAACTATTTCCTTAAGAAAAACTCGTGTCTCGGCCTACAGTTTACAATCTGTACCTCGCCGCGATTAAAAATGTTTCTAACAACTTTTAGCAAATCTCTCCTCTCTGCCTGCAACATACGATTCGCCACTCAGTGCGATCAAAACTCATCTAATGTTTACCAAGTCGACATCTCTTTTGTTTCCATTTTTGGTTCGATCTCCGCTGTTCAACTCTCTCTCTCTCTCGTTGCTTGTCAAAACAAGTCACGACTGTCTTTTCTTTTTAAATAACAATGTCTTTCTCTACATGCATTGTTCTAATAAAATATTAATTTAATAATATTTTCGTCTTGTCTTTTACACATCACACGCCATGTATTGCCGCAATTTTATTAATTTCCTATTCAAAGTTTATTTCTGAAGTACACGAACACGTCGTTGTTCTGATGTACTTCACTACTTTACCAGCGTTAATTCTAATTCTAGTGTTACTATACAGTCTTTTTGAGAGCTGGATCAAATGTTAGGGTATCGTCTTTTTTCCAATATATGCCGTAGCTTATCTCTTTGGATTCTATCAAATGCTTTCTCAAAGTCTACAAAGGCTAGGTGTGTCTTTAAATTAAATTCTCTCCTCTTTTGTATTATCTGTTTGAAATTAAAAAAGTCCTCTGTGCATGATCATTTCTTGCGAAAGCCTACTTGTTCTTCTGTTTAAATTGTAAACGGAGATGCTTCGAAGCTTTCGTTGACAATTTTACTGTAAAGCTTATAGACTGAATTAATATTGATACCTCTGTAGTTGGAAGTGTTTCCTCTTTCTCCTTTCTTAAATATCGAAGTAATCTTTGCTATTTTACATTCATCTGGTATTTCATAATTTTCCCAGCTCCTGTTGAAAAGACGAAGTATTCTGAATTCTAAAAGGATACCTCCATATTTTATCATTTTTTAAAGCACATGTACTCATAAATTTTTATATTTATTTAAATATTTAAATTATATATAAATAATCAATATTAATAAATATAATATAGATTAATATATTTATATGTTAACAAATCGCCACTAATTATAATAACAAATTTTACTTCAAGGAAAAATCTTTATTTATATTTCTTTGCCTGTTGTTTTAAGACCATAGAGGTTTTAGAATATTTATTACTACTTCCTTTAATGTATTAAACATTTTCACATACCCATTTTTCGAAAAATCGCATATTACAATGTTAAATAATACGTCAATTTACTATCTTAACCGTACTTCCTGCGAAATACGTGGTCATTAGTGGTTTCTTCCAGCAATATCTTGCTCAAACTTCAATCCAATTCTAGTCCCAGCAACAGCTGGCAATATCTTTCCGAGGGCGGAAACACAGGAGTTTACGACCGGAATATCTAGCAACAAATATTGCCAACATCAGAAATATTTATTGCCGCAATATTTAAATTGGCAACTTTTCTTGCGAAATAATATTGCTCGCCATTTTCTTGCAAGTGTAAAGCCAGCATAAGACTATGTAGTTTGAATTCACGTTTTTTGGGGTCCCTGATACCGAATTGGGGTCCCTGATACCTTGTTTGATGGCAAAACGTCTATCTGTCCGTGCATCTGTAGTGAATACTCACAACGACACAGTTCACACAATTGCAGAGCGCGGAAGGACTAAAGGACAATGGGGAACAAATTGAGACAAGTGGGACAAAGGGAGAAAAAAGGTAACGAAGAGGGCTTGGTGTCAAACTGAGACAGTGGAAACAAAATGCACAAAATTGGCAAAGGAAAAGAAAAGGAACTGAACGGAGAAAGGGGAACAAATTAAACATTCAGGTGAATGAGAAAAATGGGACAAAATGAGACAAGGGACAAAATGGGACAAGTACAAATTGGGGTAGGGGAAAGGGGCAGGGGAAAAGGGAACAAAATGAGACAAGGTGACAAGATGGGACGATGGGACAAAATGGGACATAAGGACAAAAGGGGCAATGCGGAAGTCGGGACAAAATGGGACAAGCGGACAAAATGAGCAAAGGGACAAAACGAAAAAGGTGACAAAGGCACAAATGAGACAAGGTAGACTAATGGGTCAAAATAAAGTAATGGGACAAAAGGGACAAATGGAGATTGGGAGACAAAAGAGACACAATTATTCCAAGAGTTATGAACACGTAAAATCTAGAGAAAGACGGAGAGGAAGTGAGGAAGGGAGAGAGGGAGAAGAAGGAGGGACGTTCAACGTGGATCAAAAAGCGCAGATCAAGGTGAGAATTCGGGAAAGAAATAGGGTTTCGCGATGTGTGAGTGCTTCGGGGCGTGGGCAGCATTTGAAGGCACCAGCATGGCTTTTCTCGCTGTGTCACTGCGACAAACGTCCTGCGCTCACCGGTCGTTGCTCGGAGAAGTATGGAGCATGGAGGATCTCGTGAAAATTCTCTGCGGGAGAGAAAGACGGAGAAGGAGAGAGGAAGAAGAAGGGAGAGAGGGGGGAGAAGCGACGATTGGAGAGGGATGGCGGGAGGGAGAGGGGGAGAGATGAGAGAGGGAATGAGAGGAGAGAGGGAATGGGAGGAGAGAGGCAAAGAGAGGAAGGGAGTGATGTAGAAAGGGAGGGAGGGGTAGAGAGGAGGAGATCGGATGACGGAGGGGGAGAAAGAGGGAGAAAGGGACGGATAGAGAATAGAGAGAGGATAAGAGAGAGAGAGAGAGAGAGAGAGAGAGAGAAGGAGATACACGCCCAGCGTACAACAATTTTATCGCAATAGACCTGAAGAAGGGAGGTTCATTAGCGCGCGAAAGGTCTCACTGTAGAGAACAAATTTTATTTGAAGAAAAAATCTCTATCTTTAATTTTATAAAAAAATATTAATAATTTAAGTAAATTAGAAACTCTATTCAAAATTTTTACAATTTTCGAAAATTCAGAGTTAACCTTGAAAATTGGACCTATGGCACCTTTATTAGAGTAATATACTCTATTCTTACAAGAAATTTAACGAAAAAATTTGGAACCGTTTCTGAGAAAATTTTGAAAATGTCCGAGGTCTTCATGTAAAGTATCTCCAAATTTTATAGAATCTTTTTCAAAATCTCAAAGCTTCGACTCGAGCCAGATGGACAAGGTTTGTTCATTTGGAAAAAATCCTGCGCAAGGTTTATGGGCAAGACGTAATCACAGACGGACGAACGGACGGACGGACGTTTTTGCTTTGAATTGCTTTTTTTGGTATCAAGGACCCATAAAACAGGGATTTTCTCTACACCACGTGTTAGATCTTTTTATTCATTTAACAATTGGATTTATCCACTTTTTTGTTATAAGGGTCCGAGAATGAATTTTTTCTGTCGAAAATCCGCCGTTTTTTGTGCAACATTGCATAACTTTCTCTATACCACGTATTTTACTCCGTATGTATGTATAACGAGAAAGTAAAAATATATTTATTTTGCTAATTGTAGAACGCCATAATACATTTCTTTTTAATTTCCCGCCGCACATAAGAAGGGAAAATATTGTAATTGTGGACCGGAAATCGAATTTTCGACACAAAAATTCTTATTCTCTGGTCCTGGTGACGAATAAGTGGATAAGCCCACTTGCTAAATATAGAAAAAAAAAAACTCTAACTCGTGGTGAAGCCAGAATCCATGATTTGTGCGTTCTTGATACCGAAAAAATTAATTGACAGCAAAACGTCTGTCTGTCCGTTCCAGTGCGTGTCTATCTCTGTTAAAAGCTAGATCATTAGCAATTCAGATTTTCTGTCCAAAATTGATATTTTCCGATCACTCTGTCTGATGTCACAACCCCTAGAATTTGAAATCGATGTTTTAATTTTGGAGTGTACTTTACATAAAGCATCCTTGAACATTTTCAGAATTTTCAAAAATGGCTCAAAATGTTTTGATTAAATTTTGTGTTTGAACAGTGCGAAGGACGTTTAAGAGAGAGGTACATGTCTAATTTTCGTTGAAATCGAAATGATTTTTCGAAAATAAAAAAAATCAAGTATCGCGTTTTCCGTCAATTGCAAATAAATATTTAAAACTAGACATTTTTTGCCTCAGACAAAGTCTGTTGTTCACGTACACGTTTTTGAAAAAAAAACAGTAGTTTTTGCGTAATTTTCTGTTTCGAAATTAATGAAATATAAACAGGTGTAACACTAAGTATGACACGAGAAAAATTGAATGAATGATATGAATAATAATTAATTTAATGAAAAAGTATGTAAAATAATGTAAAAATATAATATATTAATATAATAATATATAAAGAATAATATATAAAATAATAATATATAAAATTATAATATATAAAAGTATGTAAAATAAATAATTTAATTTGAATTATAATTTACTATTGAAAATGACAATATTAATTCAATTTTTACTTTCTCGCATTTGTACTTTTCGCTTAATATTTATTCTCAATATATTAATGTATATCTTCCAAGCAATCCGCAAAGCTTAATTAAAATTTTCGCAACAATGCCGCAATCATTATTTGAAAATCCCATTGTTGTTGAACGTCGAGATGATAGTGATTATAAGATACAGGTGTTTTATTTAGTCGTGGTTGTGTTTCCAAATAAACCTTTTAGAAATGATTCGAAACGTATTTGAAAATCAATTTTTTTTGCTGTTTTCTCTCGTACCCTGAAAGAAAGAGTGCTGATAATAGCATGATTTATACAGCATAACGCGTAGGTGGAGAGCCAGTACTTTCCTTTGCTATGAATTTCGCAGCAGTTTTTTATTTATTACTCCTCATACTTCCCAGTGAGATATGTTATATTATCTTATTCTTAAAATAAATTACTGGATATTAAGAGCCAAATTGCTGGGGACAAATTGTTTCTGATCATCTTGATGAACATATTTTACTTTCATTTAAAGTATTTAGGGAGAATATTTCAGCGTGGTCAATCGAACGAACATACTATCATGTTTTATTTGCCTGCGCTTGTTCGAAGTGGTGTCAGTATATAAAATTGCGGTAATAAATTAACTAAATAACACAAATTGTAGAATATTATTAATTTAATTACTTTATTAGTATTAGAGTTATTTATTAATTGTGTATGATGTACTATGAGTACCCGACAACCACGTTGTCGCATATGCAGCCAAATTATTTCAAATTTTGGCGCCTTCGAATAAAAACAATTGTGATGACTATTTGGGACGAACAGCAAAGAGCATTCATTTCAAGGGTCGCGGCTTCGAGATTTATTTTTCCTTCATTAACCTCCAACTGCAGTACAGAGAGAAAAATTAATGCCTAAGATTATTTGCTCGAACTACTCGAGAAATGGCCGTGAGAGTGCAGCACTTTCCTGGACGTTGAGAGCGGCCGCGCGCTAACAAAATTTTCTTTGTCAAGTTTCGCAGAAACCATCTCCTTGCAGCGAAGACGCGATTAAATCACATTGTTTGAAAATCAGAGCACCCAAGCACTCTAATGGCAGATCGCCTCGCTCGTGTAAAAAATTAGTAACACGAGCGTATCAACTGCACTGAAATACGAATTACTTATGTAAAGTTGGTATTGCGTTTCGAAGTTACCTCTCGCTATATTCTCCGTGAACAAGCGTGTTTAGCGTGTGAACTTCGCGTGAATTTCATCCATAACAATAACAAGATAAGAAACCGAGAGTAAAACGATTTCTTTTCGCCCAGACGTAGGTAACACCAATACATTCTTCAATATTTAATGTGAAAAGTAGATCCTAACGCCAAGGTGTGCTAATACCATGATACTTGTCATTTTCAGAAACTTTTCATATGACAAAATCTCAGAAGGACGTTCAAATCTCTCCCAACATCTAAGCTATATTCACAGCTTCAACACAAGTTGTAATCTGAATACAGATGAAAATTAGCGTTTTTGTCAAGAGTTTGATATGATTTGGCAAGTGAATGCACATAGTTTTGACAGTTCTGCGCTAGCAACAGAGCGTTGCTCGCTTCTGTAAAATTTGCTGTGAATTCTGGATTAGTGAAACGTATTCTCGTTTGTTTCATTTGTCAAAGTGAAAAATGAGTGCTGCTCCTGATTATCAAAATGAACGCAGATATGCAATCACAGGCTCTTTGCTTCAATTTGTTGAATTGGACGTTTTCAAATAATAGCTGAGATAATAGCAGTATTCAGAAAATGCAATATTTCAATATAACGTAGTTGTTTCCATTAACGAGAGACAGTATGCTCTGTTGTAGTGCCACTAGTTTAGAGCTACAATTTCATCTGCCATTAATCTGTCTTAAGTGTTAACAAACTCCTCTCATTTCAACCTAGTTTCTCTAATTATTTTAGTCATATTGCCACACTCTCTCAACTTTACAGGACTTCCACATAAATTCTCAATCTACTACAAATGTTTCAACGCGTAACACACACAAAAAAAACTCTCGACGATAAAATCAACTAGTGCTGCTCTTATAAAGTCCGCTAACAAGATCTCGCTTGCCAGCTGCAGCTCTTAAGTCCTAGAACAGCACGTCAACACCTCCCAGGCCCACTCACTTCGCCGTCCTGGCGCTCTGACTCCCCCAAATTTAATTCACAGCGAGGCATTCCGAGCGGACCGTTCTTCTGCCGGACGGAGCCGGTCCTTTGCAATGGCCGAAACCTAACTGAATGCGTGGACTTTAACAAACGAAACATTTCTGTGTTAATCAGTTATGTATGTTAGTGTTATTCACAAACAGGTGCTACGTCATGGTGCGTTGTTTTGCGCTGAGTCGCGTCGAGCTGTGTAAATGGGTTTGCTGTGTTGAACTTCCAAATGTCCTCCAATTCTTTGAGAACGTTGGCCAATATTTTGTAATGCTATTCCAGATTAGGACATTAGAATTCCGGTGAGGTGTGCTGAAGTTTTAGCATCTCCAACTTCTGAACAGCACTTGTCTTGTCCTCCGCAGAAAAACTTCGAGGAGGAAGGTTAATGTGGCGACGCACAACCCTATGACGAGAATATTCGCTGCACCGGCCAATTGCTTTATTCTCAGAGGCCGAGCAGCTTTGGATTTCCTCAAGGAGCCCTCGGTCACGATCACTCCGGCGGCAGCCCTGTGATGGCGCTGCATTCGCACCCAGTGCTCGAACAGCCCCGCTTCCACCACGCGCTGCACCACGTCGCTGAACAGGGGGAACAGCGGCGAGTTCTTGCGCAGTACAAACGCAAAAAGCCCGGGAGGATTCACGCACTCTGGGACAAGATGCAACGTCCGCTCGCCCTGATCAGTGAGTTCTTCTGTGTCAGAGAAGTAGGAATAAAACGCAGTGGGTAATTGGATACCAATGTTGTCCTCATGTGGTATTTTCCGGAAAATATTTATCATACTTCTGGGTTTATATTTTTTGAATTTCCGTCGTATATCTCTCAGCGCTTGCGAGGCGCTCGGGTTGTCGTAGACGCTTGGCATAAAGGTGCTAGCAAATACAGTGTCCAGCACGCGCGCAACATCTTCCAGCGTTTGCAGATCGGCGAGACGCGGTGGCGCCGTCAGGAAGCCCAACAGCTGGCCCGAGTAGGCGTTGCTGAGCACCAACGAGAACAGCAGCAGCGCTCCCAGCAGGATGCGGCTGGGCAGTGAAGCTACGGCGCGGCTGAAGGCGCCCGAGCAGGTCACCTGGACCACGTCCAGCGCCGCGCGGGTCAGCGCCGACCATCTCCCGCCTCGGTGCGCGCCGTCGGTGGAATGGCAGTGCACAGTGTAGCGCGCCAAGATGGCTCCGCACAGCGATATCAAGATGGCTACCCAAGCCGACGAAGTGTAAGGAAGCAGCAACACTTGCGCAAAAGGCGTTACGGGGGCTCGGCGAACTACGATGCAAAACGGACTGGAAATGACAGGAACAGTAAAGTCTGCAAATTGGTACTTGTCGTGAGTGTAGTACAATACATTGCCTGATACCTCCACTGAAGCACTTTGAACAAGGCCTATTTCGCCATCATAAGTTCCGTTTGTACTTCTTCCAATACCTACGGGAGTAGGTTGAACCATCTTCAAATACACGCCTGACTTTTCTTCAAATATCGTAAACACGTGATTGCATGGGCCGTCAAATATTTTTTTCCCTTCTTTGTTTTTCCAGAAGTAAAAGAAATTAGTATCAAAATATGATCTTCTATATTCAGTGCAATTGAGACAACTACTTGATTGTTTCATTAGACTGTGCCCACTATATTTCTTTCTTACTATATCTCCTAAGAGCGTAAGACGTCCTGGATGAGAAACATTGTCACAGCCGAGATTAGAAGGGATTATGCACAAAACTAACAAGATAGCGTTGATAAATGGCATTGGAAAGAATCCTAGCGTCTACAAACTTTAAACAAGTAAAAACATATGTTTATTATCATGTAGAAAACAATTAAGTGTTGGTGTTAACTCTCTAAAACCAACTGTCCTTTAAAAAAGAAATTGAACTTGTTTATAATGAATATCATTATCAATCAATACATTTACGGCCAGTAATTACAAGGCACACAAAAATTCTAGGAAACGTACACGTTCTGTAGTTTTAATATTCATATTTGTGACCTGACCAATAGTCACGCAAAAACTCAACTTATAAACACTAACGTTCATTCATGATCACGCAAGAGTAAACCAGCACGTGATACACTCTTTATGTTCTATTGGCATTGTCTGACGGCGTTATAGAATCTCGAGTCGAATTGGGTAAATTGGGTGGTTTTTTTTGTCTTAAGTTTTCTTTCTGAACAAATATATTAATTTATGTTGTTAATAATAAACAATTTACATGCTTCCATAATGCAAATTTTGGCCTAGAAATCAATTTTTGAAGCCAACTTTTGAGTGCTTATTGCGGCTCAACCATTCCACTTAGTTTATTAGACAAAATATGCTTAGAATTGTCTTAGCTTATTTTCGAAATTTCGATGTTTCCTCCCTGGATACCCTGTATATAACGAAAAAAATCTCAAGAATTTATTTTAAAGAGAAATCTACAATACATGCCTCTGTAATCTTATAATTTTGATGTCGCAAATTTAGTTAATTGAAATGGACAAATGTATCTACAAAACGCTGTTGAGTAAACTAAGTAAATATCAAGAGTTGTAGTCCCACGAAGACATTGTAGCTTGTAGCTTTGTGGACTTGTAGCTTTCTGTAAAGTGGCATTGTAGGAGATATTCTCCTGTCACCTAATTAAAGAACTCTTCTTCCTGTCCCTTCTCCCATCCCGCTCTTGTTAGACGTAGGTAGGGCTATTCGGTCTGCCTGCGGACATGGGGAGTAAAGTACTGTCAATGGCTCCACGGACGTGCTGTCCGTTCTGTCCGTTACCTTTCCTCTCCGACTCTTATTCAGTTCCAAGTGTCGCTACGAACGCATGGATCACAGGAGGCTGTATATGTACGGCTGTGTATCTCTGGATCTCAGCAATGTAAATGAGTAGAAGGCTGATACATATGCATCAGGGTGACAAAGTGCCATGATAAAATTTATGTTTTCAGGGTACGTCGGCATCCTAACGTACGACGTAATGTCGCCACCAAGTATGATAAATGAATGATGATTAATGGTAATGAATATAATATTACGTGAATCATATTTCAAAATACGAAACCTTTTTCAAAAAGTATTTCTCCTTGTAGTATAAAATATATGCGTAAGTTGGTATAGAAAATACGAAACAACATTTTCAAAGTATTTGGACAATTTCTAGCATGGACCTTTTTGTCCGCTATCGCTTTGGCATGTTTCGATATAATCTCGAAAAACAGACGTTGAACACAGCGGGTCAGAAAGTGCACACCGAGGCGAGATTTCGGGCAGGAAATGGGGTTTCGTAATGTGTGTGTGCTTTGAAGCGAGGAGAGCATTTGAAGACACCCAGGAGGGCGTTGCTGCCTCTTGCTCTGATTCCGGCGACCAACGCTCTGCGCCCACCGGTCGGTCGTCGCGTGGCGATGTATGAGGACCTCGAGAGAATGCTCTGAGGGAGAGAAAGACGGAGAGGGAGAGAGAAAGAAAGAGAGAGCAAGAGGTAGCGAGAGGCGGTATGAAGGAGATGTTTAGTGAGAGGAGGAGAAAGGGGAACAGATGAGGAGAGAGTGAGTGAGAGGGAGAGGGTTAGTAAGAGAGAAGGAGATATACTCTCTATTTACAATTTTATCGCAATAGGTCGGAAGATGAGGGTGCAGTAACTCCCCAAACGTAATATGAAGTTTGTCAAAAATATGTTGAATGTGAATTGTTTGCATTATATGTATTAAATTAATCATAAAACTTTGTCTAAAACTTTAAAGGAACTTATTATTTAGAGAAAAGACAAATAACAATAAGGCAGTATTCAATAGTATAAAAAGACAAGAACCAATGTGAGAATATTTTTTATTAAAACATCTTGTGGTATTTTATTTTGGCTATCACTTTTACCACGCCTATCACAGGAATGTTATCCTTTTGCAAGACACTTCAAACACATTATCTTACAATTGCGTATACAATAATGGAATCTTTCGCCTTTCCATACATCATTAGACGCAACTACGCAAGAGCTACAAAACTGATATTTTAGTTTACTTTGGCCACAAAGTGGAATCTTTTCCTTTTTACTCCCCCGTATACATCCGTATGTACGGAGTTGTATACATAGTATAGGGAAAGCTATGTAATACTGCGAAAAATCGATTTCGGGATTTCAACGGAAATACAGGTTTTGAAGTACCCTGATACCCAAAAAAATATTTTTTTCAAAACGACCGACCCTACAACCGGCCCACCGGCTGTCTGTCTGCCCGTCTGTCCGATGTATGTGAAAAACACTAGCGCCTAAAGTATACGTAGGATTATTTTCAAAATTGAAGAAACCCCTGTCCAACTTGCCTAAGTCGAAGCTCTGCGATTTCGAAAAGCATTCATTAATTTTCGGGGGTGCATTACATGAAAGCCACCGGACATTTTTTTTCTTTATATTTTTGTAAGAATAGAGTAAGATCCCCCTCATGCCCTCGCCTGCCCCCACTTCTTCGCTCCTGCCCCGCCACCGCCCTCGCCCCGCCCTCGCCCCGCCCTCGCCCCGCCCTCGCCCCGCCCTCGCCCCGCCCTCGCCCCGCCCTCGCCCCGCCCTCGCCCCGCCCTCGCCCCGCCCTCGCTCCGCCCTCGCCCCGCCTGTGGCCATAGGTCAAATTTTCACGGTTAACTCGGAATTTTCGCGCAGTATTGCGTGCAATATATGCAATTTTAAAAAATAACAAAAACAAGTTTTCTCAAAAATGGTTCTGTTATGTCCACCAAAATATCATAGTTTAAAAACAAATTAACAAATTGTTATTTGCAATCCCAGTGCAACATTCATACATTTTCAACTACACCAAACATGTTGAAATGGAAATCTTCTCGGCGCGAAGCGCCTATCCGCCTGTGCTTCCCACGCACGGTACTCCTGCGCGCTGTCTCCGCGCTCTCCATGCGCGACCTGTAGACCTGTCTGTGCACTCGACGCTGGCGGAGCGGGGCTGTCTCCCGACTCTGGACTGGAGTCTGGACTGTGACGGCACTGCACCCAGGGTGCCGGCTCGCTCCCTTTAAAGGGCCGCTGGTAGGAGGTGAGACTCGCTCTCTCTGCTGGGCCGTGTCCACGGCTTGCAACAGTCACCGCCGATCGCCGACCGAGCGCGCTGCCCTTGCCGCTCGCGCGCTAATTAAAAACGTCATGCGCGACCTGACCAGCGCAACATGACAGTTTCCCAATGTTTTCTTTAACCTTTGGAAGGAATAGTGCCTAATATACTCTATGAGATGACATAAAAAGAAGTTTGCTCTATTCTTTTGTTTTTTCGAAAGTTACAAAAATTTATTTTTTTTACTTGTCTCTCAGGTCCTTAATATTTAAATTAGAGGTAATGCGTTCACATTATTGCATTTATGAATACATGTGATTTAAATAAAACCGTTTTCTATGAAAACTAGCTCAAAATATCGCATTTTAGAAACGTTCAAACGCCATCTTATCATAAATGGCTCCAAATTAGTCTTCAAACCTTCGAACGGATAGTACTAATTGCACTCTTTAACATGATCTTTAGTTCATTTTGGGGTATTTTTTTGTTTTTTCTCAAATAACGCAAATATAATATTTTTGAAGATTCCTCACACCATAATATGAACATTTCCAGCCATTTGTAAACACTATTGTATTTGTGAGGTAATGTGCTTCAAATGGCTTAAATGATGTTTTGGAAAACTCAAAAGTTTTCTGTGAAAAAGAGCTTCAAATTTCGAATTTACAGTAGCGCTTAACCGTAGTAGTAGTAGTATTAGCGAGGTTCTTTACAGCTGACGCCGCTTCTCGCATCCTAGTCGCCACGTCCTTCGATCTTCCCAATCTTCCTCTTGAAGATCTCGTTCCTTCATTGCCTTTTCTATCTCCTTGTCCCATGTTTTTCTCGGTCTTCCTGTTTCTTTGAGGTAACCATTTCAAACTTTTCTTAGGCCACCAACTTTCCGTCATCCTTTGGATATGACCATACCACCTCAATCTTTTAGCATCAACTACATCTATTATATCAATATTAATACCCATTTGATTTTTTATGTCAACATTGTGTACTTTATCCAGTAGTGTAAGACCACAACAGCGTCTCCAGTAGTTCATTTCCATTGATTTTAATTTTTGTTCTTCGCTCTGATTAAGAATCCAAACTTCTGAGCCATATGTACATACACTTTCAACCAATGATTTGTATATTCTTATCTTTGTCGTGTTCGTTATTTTTTGTCTACACAAAACATTATTCAGTAGTCTTGTCACTACTCTTCCTTGAGAGATCCTATGTTTTACTTCTTCTGCACATCCGCCTTCCTTTGATATATGTACACCAAGGTACTTACAAGCTGTTGCCTTAATCGTCATTTTCTTAAAAAAGGGCTACACATTTTTCAAAGAAATTTGCCATTTAGGGCGAGGTTTAACTGTTCTTTAATATTCTTACAATAATATTTCTGTTCTACTATTAGGGAATACGAAAAATTAAGAAAATGTAAAAAAAAAAATACTTTGGGCTACCATACACTGGCAAGAGTAGGTGTCAAGTCCGAATAGCTAGCCAAGACCAAAGAAATAGAAAGCTAATACGGGAAAGTCTGTTCCATTCTGTAGCACCACTTGTTATTAATATCTCTGAGTCTGTTACTTGGTAAACTGTTGCAAACATCAACATTCTCACCGACGGAGTTTGCCCACAGCTAACTATTCAGCGAATCATACATTCTCGACCGTGACAGAATTTTCGACCCTAGGTCGAAATCTACAGCTGTCTGGAGAAGAATTTTAGTAGCCGGCTGCATTGTACGGACATTTTCTGAGGTTTCTTCGATGAATAACTGGTGAATGTCGGAGCTGTACTCTAACCAACAGGCTAAGGATCGCGCACGATTTTTCCTTCCTCACCCTTACTTTCACACACACTTGAATGCATTGCACTGTACTCACGCCGGGAGATCAGTCGGGAACTTCGGACTTGTCCGAATGGGGCGATGTTCCACTGTGGGATCTAGATGTTGAGGATACCCTTGCAAGCCGACGTGTATGTTGTCGATTGATCTTATCGTCCAGTGGGAAAGAAACACCTTCACTTTGTGGGATAAAACATTCACTACACTAACGGGACTAATTTCCATAGCAATTGATGTACCTGGAAACATCGATCAGCCCATATTCACATAATTATATAAAGAAACATATAATATAATCAAGAAACGAGATCTTAGAAATTAGATAAGGTTTCGGAGATATTGGGGACTATTTTTTAGATCTGCACATATATCATTTTTCAGAGTTCATTTTCAGAATTCAATTTAACTCTGTCGTTCCCCAAATTAGATACAACACTCGTTTGTGGGAACTTCAATTAGTACGTTAACTAAAATACACAAGAAGAATTGTTTTACAATAAAATTGAGAATACAATTTCGCCTGCGAAAAATGTCATTGCTACGAGTCTAAAATTACATCGCGCGTGAGCGCGCGTACGGAAGGGAAGAGCGCAAATGCAGGATCTGCGAATGGCAGCAAGCGCGCACCGGGAAACGAAAAGTGCGCGCATTCGTCCGTGAAAGAGTCGCATCCGGCGCCCAACGACACGGTCTTCTCGCCTTCTGGTTGAGACGAGATGCCTCGAGAGGTGCCAGCAGCGCGTCCGTGCACTTAGCCCTTCCGCGTCGCCGCCCCCCGAGTGCAATAATCGCCTAAGGCGGCGCCGCGCCGGGCCGCGCCCCCCCGCACGCCCTCACCCCCGCCCGCACCTCCCTCGCTCCCGGCCACCCCCCTTAAGTCCTCACCCGCGCCCCTCCCCGCCTCGCCCCCGCCACGCCCCGCCCCTGCCCCACCCCTGCCCCGCACCTGCCCCCGCCCACGCCCTGCTCACGCCCCGTTCCACGCCATCGCCTCCGCTCCGCCGCCACTCTGGCTCGGTGGAGTCACCCCCTCTCACCTCACCCTCTCTTCCGCCCCATCACGTCCTCACCCGCTCCCACCTCCTCGCCTCCGCCCCTCACCCGCCCTCGTCCGGCGCTCACTCCCCTCACGCCCTTGCCCGCGCCCACAACCTCGCTCCCCCCCACCTCCGCCCTCGCCCCGCCCCCGCTTCCGCCCCCGTTCACGCCACGGCCGTGCCTCGCTCCGCCGCCAGCGCCAACATTGTTCTCGCCCGGAGGCTGTATGCAAACGGAGCTGTCAGAAGAGCACGAGCAGAGAGAGACAGAGAGAGAGAGAGTGCAAGAAGGGACGAACTGAACTTGGTGGATGGTATGTGAAATTAATTTAAATATGAGAAGGCAGAGGGAAAGAGGAAAGGGAAAGGTAGAAAAATAAGGTATGGAGAAAGACGTGAGAGAGTGAAGAGAGAGGGGAGAGAGGGAAAGTGAGAGAGAAACCAGACAACTTAAAGTGAAAAATTTTGAAGCAATGCTAAGAGAAATAAAATTCAACCAGTTGGTAAAATTATTAAGAGAATATGTGATGAGGTTTGCGAATCAATATATTTAGTTAGAATGCCCCTTTCCCGAATGATTGAACCCGAAAATTGTAAACAAAATTATGAGCAAATGCAAAATTCAGTTAATATACATAGATGCTAGGCTAGTAATACAGAAAATAGTACATGTGAAGAATTATGCACGCAGAAAACACGAAAGAGACTTGAAAATTTTTAAGAAGCTTTTAGGAACAAAATATGGAAAAAAGAGAATCAATATAAAAAGTGTGAGAGAGGAGAACGAAATGGAGATCTTTGCGAATAACGCTGGAGTAACTGAAAGAATGCCCAAACAAACTTGGTGAAAGCAACTAAAACATAATATTATCTGATAATTTATACTACGAAAACCCGGCAGACGTTGTTCTGCCTTCCATCTCTCTCTTTACCCTCCCATCTCCGTTTCTCACTGTCTCTCCCTCCCTCACCTTGTCCCTATCTATCTCTGTGTGTCTCTGTCTCTGCCCTTCTCTGTCCCTCTCGTTCACATTTACTTGCAGATTGTGCACGTCTCTGAGAAGGTGAGGTAATATCGGGAAGCGCCGGACCGGCAAAAATGTAGTAGGATGTTCGAGAAGAGCTCTTTATCTCTCATATCTTATTTATAAACGGTCTAATATCTTTAAATTTTAGAAAAGCAACAAGCAATTTCCAGTAACTCAAGAAGATGCCTATTTTCTTTGTCTGTTTCAGCTGAACCCCTCTGACATGTCAAATAACCATACTCCATTTTCAAACAATAAAAGCACAAAGGCAGCACGAAACAATACCGCCCGTCCGCGGGAAGGTTAGTAAGCACTTGTACGATACTATACTTCTATATTTTCCTTTGTTTCAATAAGTAGGGCATAAATATGTTTTAATATTTGTTTAATTTCCTATGTTATTTTTTCTTTAGATTCGGTCCAAAATAGTGGTTTTGTTATTGCTTTAATTTCAACGTGCGCAATTCAAAACATTTAATACAGAATATTTAATGGAAAAATGTATTTAGGCTGATACAGTCCATTTGGCATTCGCAAGAGAGAAAATGTATTTTATCAGTGTTGTTATATTTTTACTCGCTCGTTCTACAGTGTTCTCAAGTAAACTGATTCCAAGAAACTAGTAATCCCTTTAATGTTATGCAACATTCTTTTTCAGTTTTTTTCTAACATTTGAAAAACATTTTTTGAAACAGAATATTTAGAGAACATATTATATTTATAATAAAAATATTTTTTAACTTTTCATTTTTAATTTTCACATTTGTAACTTCATTATACAACATTTTCCACCAGATTTTCAATGGGAAAAGGAGATTAGCATTTATTATTATTATTATTATTATTATTATTATTATTATTATTATTATTATTATTATTATTATTATTATTTATTAAGGTCGCATGAACTTCTAGGTCATGAGCGACCACAATTATTACAAAAATGGTACAAAAATTATGAACACTTCATACATCATATTTTTCATACATTTTTATTTCTTGTAAAAAATTCATTACTTTTTTATTTCAGAATTATCATTCAGTAATCTTTTAATATCATTGGACAAACCATACTTTCTTCTTAGTTTGTTAAACTTTTGATACTGTATTAGAATATGTGGTATAGTTAATGGAATTTTACAATATTCACATAATTTAGGATCTTCTCCGGTTATCAGATGTTCCTGTGTTAATCTAGAGTGCCCAATTCTTAAAGGAGTAAGAATGCTTTGCTCTTTTCTATTTTTTTAGGTGGGGGACATGACATTAGCTTTGCTCCTTGGAGTTTTTAACATTTATTCTGAGGCACCGAAATACAGACATGACAAATTTATTTTAAAAGCTGATATGGTTTTCTTTTGAAAACGAGACTAAAGAAAACGAGATTTAAAATTGAGAATGTGTAACCACATTGGATGGATAAAATCGTAAAATCTCGAAAGAACGTAAATCACAGGAGGAAACAGAGGAATATTGCAGTAGTGTCAGTGTAACAGAAATTGCTGTGAAAATAATACTATAACGAAGCGGGGCAACTGATAATATTGTAAGTTAAGTTACAATCCGTTTCAGATTTTAAAAAATAAAGTTTTGTAACATAAATTCAAGAATGACAGAAAATTGTATGTAAACAGAGAGCAAATGGGGTCTAAGTGACCGTTAAATACGACGGAAATGAAGGGAAAAATCGCCATTGAGAGCGGATGTTGCAAAATTTGAGGTCAATTGAATCAAAAAAGTTGTGACTTTACTTATAAAGGCCTTAAAGACTGGTCACCAGAAACAAAACAGGACACGCACGTAGAGAATTGGAGTATGGACTTGGTTGAAAATATTTCCATTGCACTCAAACAGAGAACTGAATCAACTTATCTTGAAGAACACATACATTTGTAATAAACTACTATTTATGAATTTAAACAGTAAAAATATCGTGGTGCTTCATACATCTCAAAAACGAATTATTCAAATTCTTTGAAAACATGTAAACAATATTTTCTCACTGACATTCAAAACAAATGAGAATAAAAATACACAATAATAAAACGTGTTGAAATCTTTTTAATGTTTATTCATTGTACTGAGTTTATGGTGACAACTATTTTAAAACATTATACATTATTCCATATCCCAATTTTAGTTAGAATTCATACACTACGAGTGTACTGTACATCTTTACAGAAAATGTATGTTTAAAGATGAATATTAGTGAAATAAATAATTACATAAAACTAATAAAATGCAATATATTTAAACATTTTAATACCATAACACATGTTAATATTTAAAAGAAGGCACCGGGGAAACCATCATCACCTTTAACTTTCCAAACCGCAAGTACTTCAGAGCGTTGGTGTTGAAAAGAACCTTTCTGACATGCCGTCGGGCAGTCAACAACATCCAATTCGCTGTTTGCGCTTCAGACGAAAAGCAGAATCTCTCTCATTTTCTTCCTGAGAGGAGGTAAAAAGGATCTAATTTTAGATTAAAATTCAGCAACGAAGACGACATGGAGTGCTCACAATTTCGCGCACACACACACATATTCGACCTCCAAGAGAAGAGTAAAAATTGTCGTACCATGTATTTTGTAGTTTCAGAGTAGATGAAAATATGCGAGGAATAAATGGAAAGAAATGTTCAATAAGCAGAGAAAAATAATACTTCACCACATAATTGTAAAAGGAATGGCTTAAGAAAAGTATTTGTTGGACTAAGTACTTTTTGGAAAAGTATTTTTTAAGTTGGACTAAGTACGCCTTTATATTTCAAAAAGGTATCGAAAAGAAGTATAAAGCAGTGTGCACCTAAAATACCACGTCAAGTTATAAATTATATGGTGGTTTATTAAAATGGACGTATGTAATTAACAACTTCGCAGCTTAACTTTGAAACATCTGAAACAATTGGAACCAAACTTTTTGCACATATTTATTAATTTCTAGAAAAAGAATTGTAGGAATAAGATATTATGATGTAAAAAGAGGTACATAATAATAGAAAATGACTAATATTAGTGTCAAGTCCATCAATTTAAAGATTGATGAGATGAATTGTAAAATTAAAAATGACGTTTAAGTCACTTTAGATAGTCCTCATCTGCAACGGAGGTAAGACGGGCTGAAAAATAAATGTCCGCAACAACTGAGATTAGAGTCGAATTCATAGTTTTCGGGTTCACTAACATCATACTAGTAGATAACATCATACTCGTAGATGACATATGTTTAGTCGAAAATAACTAATAAAAATCTATAAAAACTTCTGGAGAATTTTTGGTCGGAATAGAACCTTGTAGAACATTCTAGACAATTATGAAAACGAAATATGGAAAACTACGTGTTAGTAGATTCCTATAAATGTGTATAAATAAAATCAAGTAATCTAGCATTGCATGGAAGTAAATTGAAATGCAGAGTGTATTTGACTTTGCTCTGAGCACCCATGAACCATTTTATTGCTTCCTCAAAGGTGGGTTGACTTAGGAATTTACTTGTATATACTAATTCTCAGGATAAGAAACTGAGCGTGTTTGTTAAGGATGTATTAGAGTTAATATACTAATATAGTGAATTTGTAAAATAATAATTTGTACTAGGTAATGTACATTATGTATTCGTCTACAGGATAGGAAAATTAATTCTAGCTCTGGTGTAAAATATAATTATTTTATTTCATTTTCCATCATTCCCATTTCAACCTCAAAATGACACACTAGAACCTTGAAATATAATACGTGGTAGGTTGTTACTTGGATCTAGTAATGTCTGTTACTTGGAGCCATTGATGATGGTATGAAATCAATAACAAAAATGATTTGATTTAACATCAAAACCTGTAACCTATACATGCCTGTTGGGCTATTTTCATTTCATTAGAACTACAATAATTTTTTTTAAAAATCGCTGCTGAAATAAAGCACCTTCAATTCAAATGATAATCATGTACAAAAGTAAATTTTTCAATTGTAAATTCACTGTAAAAAACAATAGTGTTGCCACAACTCTGTGTGAAGACTGTGAATCATATACAAGAAGGAAATTAATGATCCAGGAGACTGACTGTTCACCATTCATACCGTTGTGAAAAATGATGGTTTTTAAGATATCTTTATAAAATATAGCATGGTGTTAAAATAGAGCAGTATCAGAGAAACGTTATAAACAATGGTGAAAACCTCAATAAAAACTTTCTTGCGTTTTCAATGAATAATATTAATAGATTCGAATCTGAACTATCTATTTATATTAATTTGGAAATATAAATTTACTACTATGAGGTAAACGTTTACTTAGAAACATTTTTCTTTAATGTCGTGTTTTCCTGCTATATTGAAAGAAATATGCAAATTTTTTACATACGTTTTTTTATGAAAGTTGTTGCATATTTTCCATTTATCTTTGAATGTCAATTTCAATTAGTTTTAAGTTCAATTAAAAAAGTGTTATATGGCCAAAGGTAAAGATAACTTTGGAATTGGATTAATCACTATTATGAGCAATAAAATATGAAAATATAGGGCATTCATACAATACCTTGAATACTTTAATTAGGAAACACATTTGTAGTTCATAAAAAACTCGACTCAGCTTCAAATAATTTCCTTTCCTGCCCTTTTTATCCTCATTAGCAAAAGTATTTTTGCACTTCCCCCACGCTCTTCGGTTAAATTACGATACTACTTTGGTTTTTCTGAATTTGTAGACTTCAATTTTGCTTTTCTTCTAAGTGTCTGACAATTCCCTTGACTTTTCTGACTTTCGAGCACATTTCTGCCCTTTTAGGTAACATAGCTTTTAGTAATGTAGCGTAGCCAATTCTGGCTATCTACATGCAAGTGGGTAATCAATGATGATAGAGCTAGCAAAAGGTTTGTAATTGGAGTTCGCAGGCGGTTTCTGACTAATCGAATCTAGATTTTCCAAAGATTAATTAAAACACGTGGTAAGTTGTTACTTGGATCCACTGATGTCTACGTTCCTTGGAGCCACTGATGGTATGAAATCCCGAACACGTGTATGGCTGAATATTCTCTTTATTAAAATTCATATTTAGTAAATTACTTATGGTTAATACCCCTGCTATTCTGAATAAATAATCATTGAGTACCACAATATGTCTGCTGCCACTACGACATTCATTCTTTGAAATTTTATTATTTATTATTTGAAGTGTCCAATGGGAGTGTTCTCGCGATTTTAAGACACTAGTGATATGCGTGCTATAATCTCTAACAACCCTTGTAAAGCGTTACCTCCTGTATAAGAAAATATAAAACAAAAAATGGATTGGTAATAGGAATTAACAGTGTTTTCGACTACTCGGGTGGCCATCACTTATTATGAGTCTTAGGTTTTCATTTCTTTGGATAGGTCTGTACATACCATTACTATTCAAACTTATTATCTGTAAGAACTATAAATAGAGAAACACAGCGCTTTTAAATTATAGAACTAAATTATTTTATTATTCTTAGATTTTTGAGTTATTAGGTCCTAGGTACAAAGTAATAAAGTCACGAAGATACGACTGCCTTCTGCGTGTGCATCTACACAAAGGATGTCAAGATCGATGCCACCTGCGGCAGTCCATGTCACGGGTAGCATGACTAAATCACCTCTCCTCACAGTTGATCACCTCGCCCACAAGACAGCAGTAGGTAATCAAAGTCGCCCTGAGCTCTTTACTCTTTACACACGAAATACATCTAGGCAGCTTTAAAGAAATACATTTCAGAACTTTTTTTTATTTTTACTTTTATTTTCTGTCTATCTCCTCTTTCCTACATACGATTTCACCAAGTTGGAAAACGGCGGGGTTTCTACAGATTGTCTCCTTTCCCGATGCTAGATGCTCTGAGAAGCACGTGGCCATGACACTGTGCCACAAATCGGGCCACTGCCATCCGTAGGAGGTCTTGACATTACTGATCTATATCAATTAACAAGTATCAATTTGTTTTATAAATAAATAATACTACCAAAGAACTATGAGGATTATAATGCATTTCTGTAAATTCAGTAAAATTTAATAAATAAAACAGTTGCGTGGGTAATTGCAGTTGTTTAAGCATTATTCTAGTCAATTTTTTCTACAATTGAAGAAAGAAATATTTTGCTCTAACTGGAAAATTAATATTGAGAGTAAAAATGGGTCTCTCTGAAAAAACTAGAGTCTTAATTCTTACCAAAGTTACAATGCTGGTAGAATAATTATTGGTCTTCAGTTTTGTGATTAAATATCAAGAACACTGACAAAATTTGAAAACATTTCATGAAATAGATTTTGTTTTAGAGAGGATCAAATCTTTGAAATGGTCTCATGAAACATTTCTATGGTGCGAATAGATTTTATTTACTCTAGGATCGCGACTTGCTCTTGTTGAAGAATTTAGCATTTGATGAATTCTTATCCTAAGAATTGAGAAATTATTTTAACTCACCAATTAAGATTACTCAAATGCCCCTTTGGAATCTGTTGAAACAGGACCTCAGCTGAAAGAAAACAAATGTTTTGAAGATCAAAATACAAAAAGTAAATCTTGTAAATTTCTATTGTAAGATGCTCATTCAATAAATCGCAAATAATCATTACAAACCAGATTGCTTTCAGACTGTACTTTAAATGTACTAGTAACAATACGACTAAAATATTGCTATTAAACTAAAAAGCAATTTTATTTTAAAAGCACAAATTCATTAAAATCATCCTGATGATTTTCAAAATTGAGCTTAAGAATTTAAAGAAATTGGCAAGTTATATTAAAACTTAAGCCAGTTTTAATGAGTCAGAGACGTCTCTAAAATTTTATGAGCATACCAATTGAATTAATTTTTATTCTGGACCAGAAAATGCAACGAAATTTTACACTTCAGCCACCAATATATTACAAAAAAGAAAGTATTAACTCTCTGAACATAAATATATATTCTAAGAAAATTAAATTATCTCAACATTTAATATGCATTACAATTTTGAAAATTCTGGTTAGAATTTCTAAGCACTGTACTACAGTATCTGCCGCATAAAAAATATGGATGTCATTATTCCTAAGCGTTTATAATAATTTCAGAAGTGTTTGTATGCTGTATATACGGAGTAATTTTAATGAAAATAACAAACAATGTTCTTCTCTTATGTAATGTAATGAGCTGTCGATTGTCCGACTTTGCCGGCCTTAGATGACTCTCATATTCGAGCCTGGTTCAATTCCCACGCTTGTAAGGGAGATATGTGGCGAATATGACGTATTCCCACCGAGAGAGGTGGCGTAGAGCAACAACTGCATTGTCTCTGACCGGGAGGTCCTAGTTTCGAGTCTCGACGGCGGCAGTATTTTCGACACTATCTGTCAGCTACAACGAGTTCTGTCGCTCTCTGGAGGATAATTCTAGGGCCTGGCTGCTGTGATCGGTGGTTTCCGTGGTTTCTTCGCTAAACACCAGGCAAATGCTAGAGCAGTACACTAATGAACGGGCCACG
>JAHLJT010006675.1:0-27732 GCA_031308135.1 Acheta domesticus
AGCCACTTTAAATCGCAATAGTAAGCTATCATTAAACAACGCCATCACCCTCTATAAATCAATAATCCGACCTCTAATGCTTTATGCATGCCCCATCTGGATCAATGCCTCTAAAACCAATATCAAAACTAGTGGTGCTACAACAGCACTTACTTTCCCGTATTAGAGGAAACAGCTAAGTAGTACTGTAATATTGCACTTTATGCGCTACTAACATCTTCGCTTGGAACTTACTATTTCCATTGCAGTGTTGTCAGAACTATGTGAATTCTACAACTTCACAAAAATAGAATACAAAAGTTTTGTAATCCTGTACTGGAAAAAGAACCTGATACCCTGGAAATATAGAAATGCCTTCCATTGGGCCATGATTAGGGAAGAGTATTTTAAAACCATGCAACAAATTCTCTACTCACTACAAATGGTACAGCATTTGTTGCAAAACTAAATATTTGCCTGCAAATATCAACATAAATTAGACAATTATAACTCCTTTTCATACAGCTCCATTAGGTCACAACAATGACACTAATTCACAGATATTCGCGAGCGCAAAGTGAATTCCATTGTTGCAGACCCTGCATTGTCGCTATTCTGAGAGCTATTAATTCTTTTTACTTATTTCAAATATTTCAAAATAAACAATTTCTAAAATATTAATGTGAAAGTCTATAACAAAGTTCGAATGTTAGAAACGAAGAAAGAAATAATATACAAAATTGCACATTCTAATTTACGACGCATCCAGCTGTCCGAAGCGCAGTAAATTTACAGCGGCCTATTACGTTTGTCACAAAATTAAAGAAAAACTACTCGTATTTTGAAAAAATTAAGCATGACCGTATTTATTTTATTTATTTATTTGTCAAAAAATAGAAACAGAATGGCACAGACTTTCCCGTATTAGTTTTCTATTTTCCTGGGTCTTCGCTAGCTATTCGGAATTGCCACATACTCTTTCTTGTCAGCTACCATCTATCATCGCCAAAAGTACATTTTTTCTCATTTTCTTAATTTTTCGGTTTCCTATTGGTAGAACAGAAACATTAATTTTAGAATATTAAAGAACACAAAAACCTAGCCGTAAATGGCAATTTTCTTTTAAAAATTATGTGCCGTTTTAAGAGAAAATGGCGTTTTAGCACTACTAAAAATGCGAAATTTGAAGCTCATTTTCACAGAAAATTTTTGAGTTTTCAAAATACTTTATTTGAAGTTATTTGAAGCACTTACACTCACAAATATAATCATCTTTACAAATTGCGGATAATGTGCATATTAAAGATGTGAGAGATCTTTCAAAAAATTTACATTTATATAATTTTTGAAAAAAAACAAAAAAACTCAAAATAAACTTCACGCTATACTAATGAGTGTAATTAGCACTATCCGTTACAAAAGTTTCAAGAAAAAAATTGCAGCCATATACGAGAAAATGACGTTTGAGCATTTCTGAAAATGCCGAAATTTGAGCTACTTTTCACAGAAAACGGTAGTGTTTTCGAGAAACTTTACTTGACATTATTTAAAGCATATATACTCGTTAATATAATAATGTAAAAAAATCGCCGATAATGTAAATATTAACGACGTGAGAGACAAGTAAAAAAATTACATTTTTGTAATTTTTGAAAAAACCAACCTATAGACCAAAATGGCTTTTATGTCATTGATAGAGTATATTTACCACTATCCCTAACAAAAGTTTAAAGAAAAAATTTAGAGCCGTTTTTGAGAAAATTTTGTTTTTGTAATTTTTTAAAATTGCACATATTGCACGCAATATTGCACGAAAACTACCAAAATTGTGAAAAACATTTACATGACCTTTATTAAAGAACTCAATATGCCGAACAAATTTTATTTGAAGAAAAAATCTCTATCTTCAATTTTGTAGTTGGAGAAAGACGCCGAAAAAATTCAAACTTTCATAATTTTCGAAATTTCAGAGCTGTACGTGAAAATCGGACCTATGCCATGTTAAAAAGTGTATTTTCCTCTATTCATAGAAGAAATTTAAAGAAAAAATTTGGAGCCGTTTTTGAGAAAATGTTGAAAATCCCCGGGGGGCTTCATATAAAGTACCCCCAAATTTTAAAGAATCTTTTTCAAAATCACAAAGCTTCGACTAGAATCAGATCGACTGGGGAATATCAATTTTGAAGAAAATCGACCGAACGGTTTAGGCGCTAGCGTTGACCACAGACGGACAGACGGACGGAATGCCGTCAATCGATTTTTAAGTATAAAGAAGCAACAAATCATGGATTTTGACAACACCACGAGATAGAGGATTTTTTTTCTTAATTTAGCAACTGGTTTTATCCACTTATTCGTTTTCACGGCCCGGCTATTAATTTTTTTCCGCCGAAAATTGTCCATTTTTTCGCGCAGCATTACATAACTTTCCCTATACTACGTATATCACTCCGTGCATACGTACGTATACGGGAAAGTAAAACTACAGGTCATCCAAAACCACTTCCTCAGACTTCCACTCATGCACCCAGGTTTACCTCAAACTCTCAACTGCACAAAGAATTGAATCTACCCCCTATAGTTCACCATATTGCACTCCTATCAAACAATTTCTTCTCCAAAAAAACTCCGTAACCCAAGCAACCCATTACGACTTGGCCACCACCTACCAGCTCCCAACCAGAATAAAAAATAGATACCCATTAGATTCATTCCTCAGCACTTTTTCAGATCTGAATTAATCCTTTAGGTGCTCTGTGAGTTTCCTATTCATGCGTAGTTAGATATAATTTTAAGATTAGCATTTAAGTTAAATATAAGTCGGAAAATACATATGATGTAGTATATATAATACTGACCTATGTATATCCATTCATTAATAAATGTATTTTAAAAAAAGTGGTGTTGTTTTAGCACCACTTGTTTCCAATTGAGATAAGTGACTAAGTAAAGGCCTAATTATTTAAAGGGTTTGTTATAAAGGTGCCATTGTAAAGATTCTTAATTCAATATTAAGGGGGTGGAAGGTGTGAAGTCGTAAGGAATATATTTGGCTGCTGTATTTTTACGGATATATTTTAATATTATTTTTGGCTTCCCACCTGTCGATTTGGCATAGATATAACTGAAGATTGTTTTTATTGTGTTTATGGAGGAACCTAATGAATATTTATTTGAGAACAACGCAGCAGCGTAACGAAAGGGAGAGATAGAGAGAGAGAAGATAGTTCAGTAATCCCTTGACATTGGCGGATTCGCTATTCGCGAGTTCCGAACATTCGCGATTAGAGAAATGCTTCCGGTTTTGAACATTCGCGACTTGAACATTCGCAAATGGGTCTTTTGGTCGTACATTTTCTTTGAAAGCGAGCCCATATCATTACCTTTATCATCATCATCATCATCATCTGGGAAATGAACTCGGCAGACCTCGGAGTTCGCAGTACAACTTTCTTCAAACATTTCACAGATGAAATGTCAATTCACATTTATAGAATAACACAATTGTAAAATAATTCAATTCATTTGCGCCAACTTGGAGGAAGGTGGAGCTTCGGGAAATCATTAGTGAAGAAAACCTCATGGACGGTAATGATGAAGTAACGGAAGCGAAACCGCGTCCTGGAGCAACTACAATGTCAAAACTGTTGATGGCGTTCAAAAATCAACAAGCTCTGGTGGCACTGGCATTCGAATGTGATCCAAACATGAAATTAACATCCAAATTTAAGAGAGAATAGGAGCAGGAACTCCTTCATATTTGGATATTAGAACAGCGAGAAAAGTCATGAAACAAAAAAATTAGCAAATCCTACACCCAATCATTTTCAAATAAGTTTCATTTTTTTTCTTCTTCATTTGGGAATGTTAATTGTGAATTCTTTTTGTAGTAGCGCTTAAGCAGTTGTACTGTAATTGATTGTCAGATTCTTTTTACTTTCCCGTATACGTACGTATGCACGGAGTGATATACGTAGTATAGGGAAAGTTATGTAATGCTGCGCGAAAAAATGGACAATTTTCGGCGGAAAAAAATTAATTGCCGGGCCGTAAAAACGAATAAGTGGATAAAACCAGTTGCTAAATTAAGAAAAAAAATCCTCTATCTCGTGGTGTGGTCAAAATCCATGATTTGTTGCTTCTTTATACTTAAAAATCGATTGACGGCATTCCGTCCGTCTGTCCGTCTGTGGTCAAACGCTAGCGCCCTAAACCGTTCGGTCGATTTTCTTCAAAATTGATATTCCCCAGTCGATCTGATTCTAGTCGAAGCTTTGTGATTTTGAAAAAGATTCTTTAAAATTTGGGGGTACTTTATATGAAGCCCCCCGGGGATTTCAACATTTTCTCAAAAACGGCTCCAAATTTTTTCTTTAAATTTCTTGTATGAATAGAGGAAAATACACTTTTTAACATGGCATAGGTCCGATTTTCACGTACAGCTCTGAATTTTCGAAAATTGTGAAAGTTTGAATTTTTTCGGCGTCTTTCTCCAACTACAAAATTGAAGATAGAGATTTTTTCTTCAAATAAAATTTGTTCGGCATATTGAGTTCTTTAATAAAGGTCATGTAAATGTTTTTCACAATTTTGGTAGTTTTCGTGCAATATTGCGTGCAATATGTGCAATTTTAAAAAATTACAAAAACAAAATTTTCTCAAAAACGGCTCTAAATTTTTCTTTAAACTTTTGTTAGGGATAGTGGTAAATGTACTCTATCAATGACATAAAAGCCATTTTGGTCTATAGGTTGGTTTTTTCAAAAATTACAAAAATGTAATTTTTTTTACCTGTCTCTCACGTCGTTAATATTTACATTATCGGCGATTTTTTTACATTATTATATTAACGAGTATATATGCTTTAAATAATGTCAAGTAAAGTTTCTCGAAAACACTACCGTTTTCTGTGAAAAGTAGCTCAAATTTCGGCATTTTCAGAAATGCTCAAACGTCATTTTCTCGTATATGGCTGCAATTTTTTTCTTGAAACTTTTGTAACGGATAGTGCTAATTACACTCATTAGTATAGCGTGAAGTTTATTTTGAGTTTTTTTTGTTTTTTTTCAAAAATTATATAAATGTAAATTTTTTGAATGATCTCTCACATCTTTAATATGCACATTATCCGCAATTTGTAAAGATGATTATATTTGTGAGTGTAAGTGCTTCAAATAACTTCAAATAAAGTATTTTGAAAACTCAAAAATTTTCTGTGAAAATGAGCTTCAAATTTCGCATTTTTAGTAGTGCTAAAACGCCATTTTCTCTTAAACGGCACATAATTTTTGAAAGAAAATTGCCATTTACGGCTAGGTTTTTGTGTTCTTTAATATTCTAAAATTAATGTTTCTGTTTTACCAATAGGAAACCGAAAAATTAAGAAAATGACAAAAAAAATGTACTTTTGGCGATGATAGATGGTAGCTGGCAAGAAAGAGTATGTGGCAATTCCGAATAGCCAGCGAAGACCCAGAAAAATAGAAAAGGAATACGGGAAAGTCTGTGCCATTCTGTAGCCCCACTAGTTTTCTTTTCTAAACAGTTTTTCGATATCCAAGAACCTAACCCACCTTTCTTCATTAAAAGATAGACTTATCATTCGCGGATTTAACAATCGCGGATATAACATTCTCGGATATAACATTCTCGGATTTAACATTCTCGGATTTAACATTCTCGGATTTAACATTCTCGGATTTAACGTTCTCGGATTTAACATTCTCAGATTTAACATTCTCGGATTTAACATTCTCGGATTTAACATTCTCGGATTTAACATTCTCGGATTTAACATTCTCGGATTTAACATTCGCGGATTTAACATTCGCGGATTTAACATTCGCGGATTTAACATTCTCGGATTTAACATTCTCGGATTTAACATTCTCGGATTTAACATTCTCGGATTTAACATTCGCGGATTTAACATTCGCGGATTTAACATTCGCGGATTTAACATTCGCGGATTTAACATTCTCGGATTTAACATTCTCGGATTTAACGTTCTCGGATTTAACATTCTCAGATTTAACATTCTCGGATTTAACATTCTCGGATTTAACATTCGCGGATTTAACATTCGTGGATTTAACATTGGCGAGATTTTTTGGGAACCTAACTATCGCGAATGTTGAGGGATTAGTGTAATTCTAAGTTCATGACAATCTTTTCCAGAATGTTTTCGCGCCTGTTGCTTCTGGTGGAGGACGTTCTCGCCTGGGTAGTAAGGCTACCCCAGGCGCTGCTGGCGTACATCCGTGATTGGCTGCACTTCCGGGAACTGGCCAATCGCTTTCCCGGGCCAGCCATGCGTTCGTACGTGGGCAAGGTGTTAGACAGCCGATCCCTCCCGAACTGTGAGTGCCTTTTGAAATCCAAAAAAACGTAAAACACATAAGGATGATATAAATTTTCTCAAAATGTAAATATTCACCCGGAGAGGTCGCATCTTGCATACGAACGTAACTGATCACCCGGGAGAAAACAGACCTCCAGGGAAAATTTCGTTGGCTAAATGCCTTCTAACATTATGAACAAATATAATTCTGTATTTATGTGATTATAACTTTATTTATCCAGTACTTTGTTATTTAAAATTATTAACACAAATTTATATAATCCATTAATGCATTAAAGCATATTTTTTCCTTTCATAAAATGAAAAGTGTTTGCATAAACTTTAATATATAATGAATGTTGATTTGATAATGTATCAATATAGTTCAGTAATAATGTTTTTCACTATCTTTACAAACAATGGATGTGATGTCCGTTCTACTGTTTTCTTACACTTTTCACGATCTCTGGATGCTCTGCGGTTTAAATTACTCGGACAAATTTCACGTCTTGTTGGTTCTTTTTCTTGCAAATTGTGTTTCTTGTTTTTGCTCTGAATGCAAATATTGTATTATTTTAGATATCAGCTCTCGCAACAATCCTGGTAGAATTTATCTCATAAAAGACCAAGCGCGAATACCATCCAAAACTTCCGTCTGCAATTCTTATGTGTGGTGATTCCTCGAAATATCAGCAATGTTCTATTCTCCTGAAAGTTGACCGTGCCCACTTCGAATGTATCACCGGAAAAGGAGAATATCGCAAGGGATCCGTGGGCGTTGCCCTTGCCGACCGGCTATGCTTGTCAACGCGGGTTTTCCCAACTTTTCTCGCTAGATACCATGACTACTGCGCGGAATGAGCTCGCCAATGCATTCTCCTCGCGCCAGGGAGAACTGCAGAACGGTACGCTAAGAAATAGTTTGTTCAGAATACTTTTTTTAACTTAATATAAACGTTCTCGGTATTATTAGGTCCTTGACACTTTCATTGTATTATAATGTATTTAGCACGTACATCAAACATTCTCAAAACGCCAAAATAATAAATTCTTCCGAACTTGAAATTGCTACCAGTCGATCAGAACAGAACGCATTTAAATTATCAATCTCGCGCAATCACGAACCGCCCCTACTTTTCACGAGGCATGACGAAGTCAAACGCGAGCACTCTCCAAGAAGCTTCGCTGACGTCACGAGACGAATCTACACACCGTTCTGAAAACATCACACACACTTCGTCACACTTGGCTCAAAATCTAAGTCGAGTGAACAGTTTTGCTCTGGCCATAAGCTACGAATATTTCCGACAAATAAAGAATTTTTTCTATGCTTTACTAAGGGGAACCACTCATTCTCTTCATTCCATGGAATGCACGCCACTGTGCAAATGATATATTATGTGTACCATTCTTTATCAATACAATCGTTTTCAAACAAAAATACCAGTTGGTGGCAAGTTCATTTGAAAATCACCAACTTGACAGCCAAAGTAATGTTGAAAACACTTTTTTGCAAGTGGTGTTAAATTTCGCCTCTAAGTCTTTCAAGTCAGCTCACCGCGAATACATAAAAAATTATCTGCATGATTTACACACGTTCTTAACATGATGAAAATACAAAACACAGCTAACACTGTACACTTTTAAACACAAAGGAGGGAAATATATCAGTAGTGAAATTCGTGCTGACAAGCTCATATATACCTCAATAATGACACACCACAATGCCACATTAACTGGTCTGAGCGTGTCAAAACATGAATGAACATGCACAGTATTCTCCGATGGTGTTTCAGCATGATATTTCACATAAATTTCTTAAATACACCTGGAATGAAATTGCTACATACATGGTAAACGTTCATAAGTGAAGTCAAAGAGAATGTTAAAATCAAATTTTAAAAAGTAGCTATCACAAAAAGTGTGCCTGATGGAAAATTTTTTAATACATATCTGATTTCAGTATGAAAAACATGCACTATATTCACTAATCAGATTTCTTGTGAAGAAAACCTTGTCGATCAGTATAATCACTCACTTTTCAATATATCACTTTGGGAACATCGAAATAAAAACCATACAAAATTAACTATTTGATAGTTTGACTGAATTATTCGACTGTAGTCTATTCGATAATTTCAATTAAAGACAAGAAAACAAATCCCACGACTCTCTGACAACCAACAACATGACTTAAAAGTTGACGTCACTAATACACAACGTGATTGTGTGCATTGCCTGATATTCTAGAGTGAACTGCCCTGAAAAATCTTAACGGGGAATTTTGTGATTTGGGGGTGAGTTCATTTCGGGGCTTGATTTAAAGAAAATTCATATTACCGAAGGGTTAGATTGAGTAAATTCATAGCTGGGTAAAAGAATATTAATAAAATCAGTGGACTGCAGTCGCTCATAGGGTTCTACACGGAACCGAAATAAGTGCCAGTCGCGTCGCGATGCAATATATCGAAGGGTTTAAGAAATTAATCCAATTACTAGGAATATCACGGGCCTTCAAAATTTAGACGGACCATCGGAGACATCACTTGGACCGCACGGGGAACCATCCGAGAAGACACCCATTCGAGAAGCATCGTAAACTTACGAACTTTCTATATAAAAAAAACCGTACGGTACAATCCATAATCAAAGAAAATTTCAATTCTAGTCATGAGATCTCGCATATTGTAAATTTAGCGATAGTAAATGTTAATTGTTATTGTTTTCTAAAAGAGAAAAGGCTGAGAATTCATTAAAGTTGCCATTAATTCGACAGTGTTTTATCTTCCAGAGAAATTCCAGTGATCGTGATTCTGTACAGAAGCACTCGTACATACACAACAGATAAGGAAAGTTGAATGTCAGAACCCACGAATGTAAATGAAAGTGATTCAATAATATTCAAAAGCAAAAAAATGAACAGTATAATTAGTTGAAAATACGAAGTAATTAATGTTAAAAAATAGAGGCAGTAAAATTTCTATTTTTAATATTTTGGTTGTAGGAAGACTCAGAAATAATTTTGAAATTTTTCAATTTTCGAAAAATCAGTGTTATTTACGAACAAAAACGAAGGAGACACTTTTTTGAAAATGTCCCAGAGACTTCATGAAAGTACCCTCCAAAATTAAAACATTGGTTTGAAATTCAAGGAACTATGACACCGTGAAATTGCAGCAGTTCATTTTTTTTTCGGCGTCTTCCTACGACAAAAATATTAAATATAGATAGATAGATAGATATTTCCCCTAAATTAAATCTGTTCCTTAAAGATAGATTTTGAAGTAATTTTTCGAAAATTTGAGTGCTTATCGCCTAATTTTGTGTTAATACGCGGGAGAGAAAGTACTGCTGTTTTAGCCCCACTAGTTAATTTCAGTGAGTCCTTCTAGTCTAGAGATTAGCGTACTCTGGCGTTCAAAGCAAGAATTCGCAGTTTCAACTCCAGCTGAAGGGCCGTGGGTTTTCTAAGTGCAGAGCATTTTCATACTGTTCTTGTGAGACGCAGTAGAACAGAAATGTCTATCAGCATTAAGTACTCCCACTTCTCTTATTCTAATCTCATGTTCACTAATTTTCGACCTGAAATCAGCTGCTTTTATGAAAAACTTTTTGACATTGTGTTGTGTGTTTGTGACATCTTTTCAAGTTGTTTATCCAAATCAGTCCACACTGACATCAAATTATGCTTTATTTCAGTAATGAATCTGATAAGATGGGTATTGGACGATGTGATGTACCGTTATCCTGCCGGACAACTAATGCTTGTACCTGGTCTGCGATTCATATTGCTAAGCGATGTAAACGATATTAAGGTAATGAACTCTTCAACTATGCTGGCTCGGTGGCCGAGGTCGTTAACGCACAAGTGCAGTGGTCTCTGGTTCGATTTCCAGTATATTGTGCCGTCTTACCCTTTATGAAGATATACCCTTCCCATGGTATCCCTTCATTCCTGGCGTTCCTGCTGGCCGTCAATTCATATTCGAAAGATGCCAGCCGAATACCGGAGTAGTACCCTAAGAAACGGGCCACGGACCTTGCGTGATCTTTCCTTCCTCTCCCAAGTTCTGTCGTCACCCCTTAGTCAAACAGACACTCACATGCAGTATCTACCACATTTGTCGAGATACCAGGCGGTAGCCTAGAGCTCGGCTCTGCTGGGGCGGTTCCCCGTTGGGGAGATACCTGGTTGGAAAAATCTCCGCAAGCTGACGTAGGTCGGCGCCGGATCTCGTCAGAGGGGGAAGATCATTGCCACCTCCCGCGAAACAAACATGTACTAAACTAACGGGAATTACGACCTTAGAAGTTAACGCACTTGGAATCAATGGAAAGGTGCCATTCGTACGTACCTGTACCCCCGCCAGTAACAGTGTTGGGCTGGCGATACCACTTTGCATTTCGTACGGCTCTACTGGTTAAAGCTTTGCGGTTTCTAGGCGGGGTCATGACTTGTCCACCAGCTAGCTACCGGCTAGCATGTGTAGGAGCACGTGATAGGAGTGATACATCATCGATAACAAAACATCGAGGTCACCTATTGTCGATGTTCAAATTAAAATATTTCCCATGAGTCACCATTTGTAATTGAGTTGTAACTCAAATCATATTAAAAAAAAGTATAGCAAAGGAACCCTGATAGCTCAGTGATACCACAGTGTAAGCCGAAGTTTAGCTCGCCGAAGAATGGCTCAGGAAGAAAGGAGCGAAGGCCCTACGCCAGGGCCGTCAAACGGAGCACGTACGTGCTCGGAGCGCGCTTGCGCTCCGCTAGGGCACGCAGGGCCCGCGGCCGAGGGAAGCTCGCGCTCCGATTTCTCAGGGATGCACAGAAAGCAGTCGTGGTGGGGCGCAAGAAGACGTATAAAAAGTTTGTTCGAGTGGGCTCTTATATACTGCAAAATGTAACTTGTGCTCTCCAAATGATTTTTAAAACGTTTGTATTATTTTAAAATGTTTTTAGGAAAGTTTTCATAAATGCAATTTTGTATTAGGTAAAAGTGTTTAAAACTTAGTGTATTTTAATATTACATAATGTATTCGATTTTACATACTTATTATATATTTTTACTGTTTTCATTACATATTTATGAACGTTTTTTCACGTTTTTTGACTTTCTACATATTTTTCCGGACTCTATTCATCATTATTCTATAATTTTTAAGTGCTTTTATTGCGTTCATTTTCACACGAAAGATATGCACATCGTATTTCTTTAAATGTTTATTTTCAATAATAGTGTCAGTGCTTTTCTGAAATTATGATATACAATATTTATCTTGATTTAATATATATTTTGATTTATATTTATTTTCTCACAAATATTCATTAGAATTAATAATTCTCTTATATTGCTTTCTCTAACACTAAGTAGAAACGTGCGTTAATACTTCCGTGGTGTAATGATCAATGTTTGTATGACTGCAATTTTTATTTACATGTCAATTTCCACTTAAAGTTCGTAAAAATTAATAAATGTCTCTTTATGATATACCAACCGGTGTGTTTCACCCAACTCGCCACATTCATACGATATTTTCTCACCCCTGCTTCCCGCCTGTAACTCGAGTGACTTCGCTAAGCTGACAACGCCGCGTGCCCCAAACCTTTGCGAAGGCCATTCGCGTGCTCGATCGTCTGACGGCCCTGCCCTACGCCCATGGAGCCTGTTTTGACCGGCTCTGGAAAAGCAAAATTTGAAAGGGAAGATCTAAAAGGACGTGGAGGTTATCTCGTGTGAGAGGTAGTCCATTTGATGAAGATAGTGCAATCACTGTTCGTTTGGTTCAAAAGCTTCAACTGACAGTGGTACTATCAGTTATTATTTATTGAATCACATCTAGAAAAAAATATTAGCATTCAAATTGTAATATCTTGAATTCATACACATTTGAGAAAATGCTCATACAGAATCACGCATTCATAACACAGGTATGTACACATGTGTGTACTGTAATAAATGTAATTAAGTATACATGTACACATGAGTGTGCTGTCATAAATATAACTAAAGATAAATGTAAAAAGAAAATAAGAACTTTTTTTCTAAGTCACAGGGATTAGTTTACATTTAAAATTAAACAATTAGATAATAGTGATCAATTAAAGGAGAGAGCTAAGTAACCTAGAATAAAATTTTAAAATAGGAGAGAAAGGAAACAAAAGAGCGAGGATTTCAGTGAACCGAAGAGAGAGAGAGAGAGAGAGAGAGAGAGAGAGAGAGAGAGAGAGAGAGAGATGCTAAAGGATGAGAGGCAAGTATTTATTTAAAAAATTGGATAGAACTTCGCAGGATAGGTAAGATTGGCATAAGTATGAGATTTTCACAGCGCTGAAGCGGTAGCGTCCAACTAGTCCTGAATTTTAGCAAACGAGCAGTGGCACTGTTGTTAAGAAATATTTTCATGAATCCAGTTGGTGACTTCTTTTTAAACGTTTGAAATGTACTGCTATTTTTATAGTAGAGGGGATATTGTTCCAAGCAGGGACAGTGAATGATTTGCTAAAAGTATTTGTTCGGGCCCCCAGCAAAGCAGAGAAAATTAATTTTATTTCATATGGCGCAAGGCAGAATCGTTGATTCGTAACCGTCGCAGTCGCGACCGTTGCGGCCGATAAGAGCCCCTCAGATGCGTCCACCGGATGTCTCGCCAACGGCTCTCGGGTTGTCCGTCGGCGTTCATGAAACCGCACGTGCGCGATCACGCCACGAGCGCGATCACGTCACGTGCGCGATCACGCGCGCGCGCGATCACGGCGCGCGCGATCACGGCGCGCGCGAGATCATACACGTGTGCATTCCGTTAGCCGCCCACAACGAATGAAGCTTCTAGATCATTCTCTCGCCGAATTCATGTAGTAATCCGTGATAGGCTCATCGCCCTCCCCACTTCCCATGCGCCCTACGCAAGCGACCCTAACGACGCAAAATCAGTTTCTTACTGGGCATCATGCGGCACGCATGTGCGTGATTCTTCTTCAGTGGACCCAGTGTGAGAATAACACACGTAAAGTTCAATTGTGCAAGCTAGGGCTGCTCCCAGTTCGCACGCCATAAAAGTATTTGTTCAACTGTGCAACGTGGTGCCGATGGCTGTTATATAGCAAAAGTTTCATTTGTACTATTTGTACAGTAAATGTTTTCCCCACTCATGTTGCCCGACAAAGGCCCACTGACAAAGTTTTCGTTACTGGCGACCGCCATCTGCCCCTCCCTCTCTCCCCCCTTTGCTCAGGCTCCTTCTCCAATCTCCTTCTCTCGGAGGGCAAAGCAGCTCCGACGTCATTCCTTGTCCAATCGCTGGTCTAGAGGCTCTGATGGCACGCATGGCGGCTTCACACCCTACTAAATTCTCAAGGTCAAAATGCAAGTACAGTTCTTTTTACTTTCCCGTATACGTACGTATACACGGAGTGATATACGTAGTATAGGGAAAGTTATGTAATGCTGCGCGAAAAAATGGCCAATTTTCGGCGGAAAAAAATTAATTGCCGGGCCGTGAAAACGAATAAGTGGATAAAACCAGTTGCTAAATTAAGAAAAAAAATCCCCTAACACATGGTGTAGCCAGAAACCCTGTTTTCTAGGTCCATGATACCGAAAACCTAATTAAAAACCTCTGATTCTAGTCGAAGCTTTGAGATTTTGAAAAAGATTCTTCAAAATTTGGGGGTACTTTATATGAAGCCCCCCGGGGTTGTTCAAAATTTTCTCAAAAACGGCTCCAAATTTTTTCTTTAAATTTCTTGTGTGAATAGAGTAAAATACACCTTTTAACATGGCATAGGTCCGATTTTCACGTACAGCTCTGAATTTTCGAAAATTGTGAAAGTTCGAATTTTTTTCGGCGTCTTTCTCCAACTACAAAATTGAAGATAGAGATTTTTTCTTCAAATAAAATTTGATTTGCATATTGAGTTCTTTAATAAAGGTCATGTAAATGTTTTTCACAATTTTGATAGTTTTCGTGCAATATTGCGTGCAATATGTGCAATTTTAAAAAATTACAAAAACAAGATTTTCTCAAAAACGGCTCTAAATTTTTTCTTTAAACTTTTGGTAGGGATAGTGGTAAATGTGCTCTATCAATGACATAAAAGTCATATTTTTCTATCGGTTGGTTTTTTTCAAAAATTACAAAAATATAAATTTTTTACTTGTCTCTCACGTCGTTAATATTTACATTATCGGCGATTTTTACATTATTATATTTACGAGTATATATTCTTTAAATAATGTCAAGTAAAGTTTCTCGAAAACACTACCGTTTTCTGCGAAAAGTAGCTCAAATTTCGGCATTTTCAGAAATGCTCAAACGCCATTTTCACGTATATGGCTGCAATTTTTTTCTTGAAACTTTTGTAACGGATAGTGCTAATTGCACTCTTTAGTATAGCGTAAAGTTTATTTTGAGTTTTTTTTGTTTTTTTTCAAAAATTATATAAATGTAAATTTTTTGAAAGATCTCTCACATCTTTAATATGCACATTATCCGCAATTTGTAAAGATGATTATATTTGTGAGTGTAAGTGCTTCAAATAACTTCAAATAAAGTATTTTGAAAACTCAAAAATTTTCTGTGAAAATGATCTTCAAATTTCGCATTTTTAGTAGTGCTAAAACGCCATTTTCTCTTAAACGGCACATAATTTTTAAAAGAAAATTGCCATTTACGGCTAAGTTTTTATGTTCTTTAGTATTCTAAAATTAATGTTTCTGTTCTACCAATAGGATACCGAAAAATTAAGAAAATGACAAAAAAATATACTTTTGGCGATGATAGATGGTAGCTGGCAAGAAAGAGTATGTGGCAATTCCAAATAGCTAGCAAAGACCCAAGAAAATAGAAAACTAATAGGGGAAAGTCTGTGCCATTCTGTAGCACCACTAGTTTTATAATCCACTGTGTATTGTGATATTTCTAATTAGTGGTATACATTTCATTGTAAGTGTAGATCTCTTTCTTGGTGTTGCAATTTCCACGAACATTGGTGTACTTTTAAATCTTGTGCCAATATCTCGAGACGCAGTGCCGCGAGCTCTAGTAAGCTTGTTACCTTGCCAGCGTCCTTGACCTCTATGCCCTACTTTCTCCTTTTGCGTCACCATTACAAGCGGCCCTCTCCCAGCGATAATACCTCCCTAGTTTCCAGGTCGAACGGTCCACAGCACAATGCCCACTTAACACACAGTTCACAGCAAAAATTTACATACTATTCTATCCACGGTGTTATGTCCATAAACGGAATACAGTAATCCCTCGACATTCGTGGATTCGCTTTTCGCGAGTTCCGGACATTCGCGATTAGAGAAATGCTCCCGGTTTTAACATTCGCGACTTCGACATTCGCGAGTGAGTCTTTTGGTCGTACATTTTCTTTGAAAGCGAGCACATTTCATTTCCTTTATCATCATCTGGGGAACGAACTCGGGAGACCTCGGAGCTCGCAGTATAACTTTCTCCAAAAATTATACGAATGAAATGACAATTCACATTTATAGAATAAACACAATTGAATAATAATTTAATTCAGTTGCGTCAAATTGGAGGTAAGGGTTTTGGCCAAATGAACAGAAAAAGCCGTTCAGGATCTGTGCAACTCTCATTTTAATGAGCTCATTGTACAGGAGCTTCAGGAAATCAGTGAAGAAAACCTCATCGACGGTAATGATGAAGTAACGAAAGCGAAACTGCGTCCTGGAGCAACTTCAACGTCGAAACTGTTGATGGTGTTCTAAAATCAACAAGATCTGGCATTCGAATGTGATCCAAACATGGAAATAACTCCGAAATTTAAGAGAGAATAGAAGCAGGAACTCTTTCATATTTGGATATTAGAACAGCAAGAAGAATGTTGAAACAAAAAAGTTGGCAAATCTTATATCCAATCATTTTCAACTTCGAAACAAGTTTCAAGCATTATTTTATTTCTTCATTTTGGAATGTTAATGGTGAATTGTTTGTAGTAGCGCTTAATCAGTTGAACTGTAATTGATTGCCATATTTTTCTTTCTTTTTTAAATAGTTTTTCGATGTCCAAAAACCTAACCCACCATTCTTCATTAAAAGATTGACTTAACATTCGCTGATTTAACATTTGCGAGATTTTTTGGGAACCTAACTCTCGCGAATGTTGAATTATTTTACAATTGTGTTATTCTATAAATGTGAATTGTCATTTCATTTGTGTAATTTTCGGAGAAAGTTATACTGGGAGTTCCGAGGTCTGCCGAGTTCGTTTCCCAGATGATGATGATGATAAAGGAAATGAAATGTGCTCGCTTTCAAAGAAAATATACGACCAAAAGACCCAGTCGTGAATGTTTAAACCGGGAGCATTTCTGTAATCGCGAATGTTCATAACTCGCGAATAGCGAATCTGCGAATGTCGAGGGTTTATTGTATTCTATTGTATCCCCGTTCAATCTTGCCCAACCTCTCTCTGCCTTGCTCCCATCTGGAAATACTCCTGTTCTTCTCACTCACTTTCTCACTAAAATGTTTAAATTTTTGAAACTGGGGTTCCCGCCCTCCAAACTTAACTCACTTTAAAATTAAAAATAGTAATCAAATCTAAATAAAAAATAAACTCGCATATTATTTTTGTGGTATGTTATGTATTATTCCCATACTTTCAATCAGTTGTCACATTGTAATACTCATATACACATTCGCAATACACAAATACATATTTTTTCATAAATGTTCTTCTCTCGTATTTACAAAGAAAAGTTTGAAATTGATATTTGTTTCCACGTCTAGGCAAATGAAATATAAGTGTTTTTAATTCAATTCGACTACGCATTTTAGGGTCCTCGATAAGTAGTTTGTGACGGAAAGGTGCCATTAACAGAGTTGGGCAGGATCGAAAATACTTGTATTTAAAATACGTATTTTCGATACTTTTGTAATTTGTATTTTGTATCGAAAAAACATATTTAAACATGTATTTTGTATTTGTATCAAAAATACTTTCTGACAGTATTTTGTATTTTCAAAATACAAAAATATTTTTTCTTAATCGTCACACCGTCACAAACATTGATTGGGCTAGTAAATGCAGAGGGTACCGCAACGTGGACGAGTGCGACCGGACCTTCAGTTCCTCCGATTACGTTTTGTCCTCCGTCGGTTCAACAGGAGATAACCGGAGGAGCGCTGTAATCACTGTGTAATATATATTTTTTACACCGTAGCTGTAATCGCGAACTCAGATTCAATTTCTCGGAGAGCAGGCTCCGCGTGCCAGAACGAGTGCTGCTCATGTGTGTGCCTTGTGGCCCTGTGGTTATGCGCAGTGATTAAAAACTTGTGCTTGCGTTGTTTTTAAGAGCTGATATTTCGTTGTGGTATATTAAGGCAAAAATCTATTTTTTTCCTGGGTACCTTCTACTAAATGAAGCTTTATATATACATTTTAAGTTTATTTGAACTAAAACCCGTCAATTTTGTAGCGCCTAAAAGAGCCTATTTCAACATTAATGCCTACTTGTGCCTATTTTACATTTAAAAACCTACAATGAGACTAATTTGCCTAATTTCTTTTGTCTATGACTTCTTTTACCTTTTTTTCTTTCGTGACGGCGCAACAGACAAGGATGATATTTAAAGATCGGATTTTCGTGCAGTAAAACTCCCTAAAACTTGCAATAAAAACACCAAAACGTGCAAAAACATGCAATGAAAATAGCGAAATTTTGCAAAACAGTGATATGTAGCCTAAAAACTCCAGTTAATTCATTTATCAACTTATTGTATATCTGGGATGTGATATTTAGGGCGATTGAAATATGATTTTTGTGTTTTTATTATAAGGTTGTGCATATTGTTGAATCTAATCATATTTGAAATTTTAAATATTATGCGGACTACAAAAAATTAATTTAGCATACAAATTAAAAAAAAGTAAATACAAGAAATGAAAAATACAAATAAACGTTCAGAAATCAAAAATAATTAAGTTCAAATTTGCCCGACCGGAACAAATAAGAAATGTTCTTAATTGTTTTCATTCGAAGCTACAATTATGTTTGTACTTGGCGCGACAGCCCGCGTACGGGCCATGGCCTTTCAGCAGCGTTCCGGCCTCGCGGCCATGGGTTAAGGGGGTACGTGTGGTTAGCACAAAGACATCCCTACACTGTATTCTGGTCTTCTCAACCTGAGAAGTGAGTTTTCTCATCGTCACACAGCAACAGATACTCGGACATTGCAGGGAAAACGCACACTATAAACTTGCCCGACCGGGAATTGAACCCGGGGTCGTGTCATGGAAAACGAGCACGCTGACCAATGAGCTAAGCCGCCAGGCGCAATTATGTATATTTCCAAATCATTTTCTGAGAAAGTATTATATCTTTTATCAATCTATGTTTCAGACAGGGAAAGTTTCTTTCTACATTTGCATTTGTCTGTGTGCCGAGCTTCACTCTGGCGTACGTGTGCACGCAGCTAAAAGCGGTCAAAAACTACGTTTATTCTCTCTTGATTTCCCAGGGCATAATCTGCTCCGAGAATTTCGATGAATTTGAAATATAGTGCGCTTGCCACCAAGCTTCGCGCCCGAACATAAGGTCAAATGTGACTCGCGCATGCAGTCTCGTGTTCGTAAGTTCAGCGAAGACTGACACAACGGATATATGATCTGATTGGGAAGATAGACCCCGAACATAGCGTTGGCTGAGCGGCCGACACCAAGGGCCGCGGACCTAGTTCGTGGTAACTTCGCATATTCGTGCTGCAGTAGCTCACTGTCGGAAATTTTAATTAGACAATAGGCATCATGAAATGTATAGACGCTAAGTTCACAGGACAACAAAATTCGGAATTAATACATATTACATGGTTTCACAGACTACCCGATAACAATACTGGGTTATGACATTAAAACGTTTTCTTAAATAAAACATTTTAAAAAGATACATTAAAACAAATTGATAATATAAAAAATATATTTAAGCAATAAATTGCGAATCATGAAAATTCGTCCAGTAAAATCCCAACATTTGGAATTTTCTGGCAGCATTACCTAAAACGTGCAATATCGTGCAGTAACCCACAAAACGTGCAATTTCGTGCAAAATAAAACCGGTATTGAAATAACGCCCGTTTCATGATTCAAATTTCTGTCAAGGTTTCATCCAATTTTATGTTAGCAAACAAAAGATGCAATTGCACGGGAATCCGGTCTTTAACGATATTAATTGTAAGTTACTTTTAACACCTTAAATTGCATTCGCCCTCTTGTATCTTTTTATCCCCTTGTCTCATTTTGTCGCCTGTAAGAGAACGAGAACTGAATATACCGGACAAGGATTTAGTCATAAGTCTCCACGCCACTACTTCCTGACTTCGTGGAGAAGCTGCCTCCGTTTCTAAGATAAAGCGATTGAATTTCCCCGAAAGCAAAGTGATCTTGACGGATAAGAATCATTCATTTTCTCTTGAGAACTCGGAGAATGTATTAGTAATTTATCGTAAGGCAAAATACGGTAGGAATAATTCTAACTATAAACAAACTTGTTCATAAATAGTCGCATAAATATCGCAAAATGTTCAATACTGATTCTACGTAATATTGATTTACGCTCTTATCTTTGAAAAATATAATGAATGGTCAAAAAGTGAGTATTCTTGTAAGTTTCGTGTTTTATTAGTGCATATTCTACCATTTAAAGAGCCTAACAGATGCTGAAAGAACCTGTTTTAGGCACCTAAAATGCATATTTTAAAACCTAAAAATCCACGGTATTCATCAGATATACCTATTATTTATGATGTATTTTCATACTTTAAGTCTGAAAGGCATCTTGGTTAATTGTCTATAACCTGCAATATTTGTGCCAAACTATCATCTCCCAAGAACACATGGTGAAATCTTTAAACTTCAAGTATTTCTTCGGCCCTTAGCACGGACAAGATGCCTTTCAGACTTAAAATATGAACATACATCACAAATGATAGGGGCTGTCCATAAATTACGTTACGCAAATTTCGAGTATTTTCAATACCCCCTCCCCCTTATAACGCACTTCCCTATCTCTATGAAAAGCAGCGTAAAGCTGCCTCAGACCCCCTCCCTCCCCCTTTGGCGTTACGTAATTTATGGATGACCCCATACGGATACCTGAAATGGGTTGAAAATTTCATTTGAAACATTTTTGTATAAAGAAAGTTATATATTTTTAATAATAAAATGTTAAATGTGATGTGATCTTTAATTGAACGTGAATGATTGTTTAAAGGAGAAAAAATAGGATAGAAGATATTATATGTAAAACACCGTTGGTTGTATTTTGTATTTTCAAAAGTATTTTAAAATACTATTTTGTATTTTGTATCTAAAATACTTCTATGAAACTATTTTGTATTTGGTATCTAAAATACTTTCGGCGAAGTATTTTGTATCTGAAATACATTTTTCAAGTATTTTACCCAACCCTGGCCATTAAGCACTTAGATAATTATAATATCTCCAAAAATCTAAGCTCACACAGTGGATCCAGGCTTGATCAAAGTTTTTCAGTTACCTAAAAAAATACTCTTTTGTTCTACTTTCAACAACCATGAAAAACAGGGTTAACACACATTCAATTTCTTCCATTTCTCACTACTCTTCAATTATAATTATTTCCGAACTTGCTTTCACTAATTTAAATAATCAGTTCTTCGCCTGCAATGGGTACGTTTTCTTCACTGTAATGACACACTTCCCTGCAAAAATTCAACCGTCACAGTTTCAGTCTAACTTACGAATAATTCACAATAACTATCATTTCACTCGTTCAACTCGCAAATACGTAATAATCATCCTTAATGTACTACAACTAAACCAATAACAATTTCATGTAGAACACATGCGTACAATCATATGAACCTTTTTACGGCAATATTAAACATCCGTTAGCAAAATGTCGTTTTCCAAACATTTCATACTTGAATAAGTATACTTCTCTCTTGTACACTTAATACATTCACGTCTAGACGCAATTAAAATCAATATCCAAGTTATTTTTATAAATACAGTGAAGAAAAACAGTTAGAATCATATTCTGAACATAAACATTTCGCCTTAAACAATTGACGGTAAAATCAAGTCTTCACCTATCCTACAGGTATATTAACTCTGTGCATTAATGAATTCGCTCGTAGACCACAGTAGTGATCCTCTTGTGGCGTGCAGCTTAACTATTGATATTGATGAACTATTGAATCTATGATGTAATGTTAGGCGAAAAAGTCCACAAATGTCATTATTTTTTAATACGTTAAGGTTTATAGTTGTAAATCATATCCTATAGCACTCCTGACCTTCCAAGGAAGCTATCAAATAAGTTTCATCGATACTGGTTCAGTACCGCACTGTAACGCAACTTCCCTGTGTCTTTATATATATATATATATATATATATATATATATATAGATAGATAGATAGATATAGATATAGATATAGATATATAGATATATAGATATAGATATATTAGTAAGTGGACCGTGTATGCTATTAGACATCTATTTCTGAAACGACCATGTAAATAACTTGAACACACTGTATTGGGCCTGTAATAAAGGGGAGCTTCACACTAATGGACATTTCCAGGAGTGGCCATTTTTGCAATGGACGTTCATCTGTTCACCAATTGACTGATAATCTCTCTCTCAGCTCTCACGCTCGCTCTCTTTCGAGGGGGTTGAGCAGCCTGCTCTAACTTCTTGGAAGACATACATTTACATTTAACATTTTAATAAAAATGCTATTTTGAAATGTGAATATTTCTTTACAGTGTTTCCTAATGAATTCGAAGAATGACTCAAAACCAAAGCTGATGGTAGATTTTGCCTCTTATATTCTCGGCAGAGGATTGACTACAATAAATGGTAAGATATAACGCCAATGGATAACCTACTAGTTTTAGACAACGTTTAATTAAGAATCAATTTAAAACATAAAAGAAAAGTTAATTTAAAAGCTTATTTAAAATCTGTTAATAACTAATTTTGTAGTAAAATTCAATACTCTTCTAACGTAATCGCGTCCTGTAATAATTCCTTGCAAATAAAAACTAGTAGTGCTACAGAATGGTACAGATTTTCTCGTAAAACTTTTCTATTTGCTTTGGTCTGAGATAGCTTTTCCGACTTGGCACATACTCTTCCCAGATGCCATCTATCGACGACGAAAGTACATTTTTTTGGACATTTTCTTAATTTTTCGATTTCCTAATTGAAGAACCTAAATATTACTTTAAGAGATTTAAAGAGGAGTCAAATCTCGTCCTAAATGGCAATTTGCTTTGAAAAATTTTGAGCCGTTTAAAAAAATTGTGTTTAAACATTACTGTAAATGGGAAATTTGAAGCTCTTTTTCACAGAAAACTATTGAGTTTTCGAAAAGCTTCATTGGAAATAATTGACTCACATCCAGTCACAAATGTAGTAATGTAAATAAAACGCTAGAAACGTGCATATTAACGGCGTGAGAGATGTTTCAATAAAATTAAATTTGTGTAATTTTGGGGGAAAAAACAAAACAATACAGCATCATGAATTTCACATCATCTTAGACACTGCAATAAGTACTATGCGCACGAAAAGCTGCGCTGGTTTTCACAGACAAATACTGAGTTTTCTAGAAACTTTATTAAACATCACTTAAAGCAAATGTACTCATAAATATAATAATGTAAACAAATCGCCGCTAATGTAAATATTAATGATTTTAGGAAAAGGACAAGTTACATTTTTGTAATTTTTCAAAAAACGAAAGAGCTATATGACGTTTGTTATGTCATAGTGTACATATAGGAATATCCCTACCAAACATTTGAAGAAAAAATTGGAGACATTTTTGAGAAAACTTTGTTTTTGTTATTTTTTGAAATTGCACAAATTGCACCCAATATTGCACAAAAACGACTAAATTTTTCAAAAAATGAAAGAACTAATCATGGGCAACAAATTTTATTTGAACAAAAAATCACAATCTTTTATTTTGTAGTTGCAAGAGGACGTTGAATAAAATTTTAAAAATTTGCCATTTTCGAAAATTCAAAGTATACCGTGAATACGGCATGTTTCAAAAGGTGTAAGGTTGATGCTTTTATTTTATCTTGTTCATTTATCCGAACAAAATTCAAAATTGCTTTTAACTCAACAAAACGTTTTACAAGAATCTGGAAGCTTTCGGATAAAATCATGTTATTTTTTTAATTTCCCGCATTTCAATCAAATGACTCAAAACTACGAATATTTTCAATAAATGATTTAGAGATTAATTAAATTACTAATTCTGGAGGACACATTTAAATAGAAAAAATCTCTATCTTCAAAATTGTAGTTTTAGGAAGAAGCAAAAATGTTCAAACTTTTGTAATTTTTTCAAAATTCAGAATTAAGAGTCAAATTCGTACCTATGCTATCTCTCTATTCATACAAGAAATTTAAAGAACAAACTTGAGGCCATTTTTGAGAACATTTGTGAAATATCTCGTGGGTTTCACGTAAAGAACCTTCAAAATTTCGGGTTTTTGTTTCAAAATTATAAGGCTTTGAGTCGGGCAGATCGACTGGGGGATATTCATTTCGAAAAAATCCTAAGAACAATTTAGGCACTAGTGTTGTTAACTGGCGGACGGACAGGTACACACTGAAAACGTTTTCCCTCAATCGTCTTCTCGATGTCAATGACCTACAAAACTTGGATTCTGACTGCACATCGTGTTAAAGGGAGTAATTTGCTTTCTAAAGGATCACTTGTTTGTTACCAGGATCCGGAATAATGAGTTTTTCTTTGGAAAATTCGCAGTTTACCAGAGCACGATTATAATATTTAATCTTCTTTCGCAGTTAAGTGAGAAAGTATAAATTTTTCGCTTTGAGAGGAACAAACTTTCGTGATTATTTTTCATGTAATGGAAATTTGTTTTAACAGCACAGAATTAATAGATTAGTTCATTTTCTATCGAGCGGAGGAAAGAAATGCCAATCAATATTACTATTATACACATACAGTCGACTACGGTTTCAGTGAACTTCAGGGGACTAACAGTTTTGGTTCACTGTATCAGATCCGACGATGGTCAAAATCAAATAGAATTTCTCCACAATGATTGATTTTATTAACACAGAGATGCAGCAAAAAAGTTTAACAGCACGAACTGAAAATTTCAATATCTTTATTTGTCCTTAAACAAATCTATTATTTTCAATTGATTCGTACATTTTTAATTAGTAATTTCTCTCTAACTCCGCCTGTGCCTGTCGGAATTTATGCTGGGCTGCTCGACGTACCTGCGATGGCGGGTGCGCTGAGCAGCGCGGCGACGACGGACATTGCCGGTCCCAAGCCCGGAAAAGGAGGAGGGTCTCTAGAGTGGCGTTGCTTCCACTTACTTGTGACACACTGCTATCTTCTATCCTATTTTATCACTCTAGATATCTTGTGTTTTCGAGTCCGACGCTATTCGGTTTCGAGGGCTAGGGAGTCATTCATTTTCTATTCTTCTCTTTCCTCTTACTTTATCTCCTTACTTCTCTACTCTTCTCTGCTTCACCATCTTTATTTCTCCTTCACACTCAGGGGAGGAGGGTCTCTTTAGCCATAGAGAAGGCAACCTTCCTAGGGCATGGAAAGCCTGAAGAAAAATTCCCTGGCCCTCCAGGTTGGGGGTTGAAGCATTTGGTTTGCCCCCCATTCTTTGTAAAACCCTGTGTTATCACAGTCATTGCAAAAATCCTAGTAACTTGCCTCGGAATAAACCTAACAGACGACGACTTAAGCAAAGAAAAAGGAAAATGATTTTTGGAAACTGGAATATTCAAGGTCTAGCCACGAAACAAAAAGAAGTATTTGAAGAGGTACAGAGATTTAAATTAGATATTATAGTTTTAACGGAGACAAAAAAGAAGGGAAAGGGATATGAAAAATTGGATAATTATATCCATATATTCAATGGAGTTAACAAGTAAGAACGAGCAAAGGCCGGTGTCTCAGTTCTTATAGATAAAAAATGGTCAAACAGCATTAAAAGTTGGAATCAGAAAAATGAAAGATTGATATTAGTGGAATTGAAACTGAAAGGATACGAAGTTGTCATAATTGTCTCATATGCTCCGACAGATGATAAAAAAAAGGATACGGAAAAATTAGAATTTTATCAACAATTGACTGCTGTTTTAGAAGAGATTGGAAAAGAAAAGAAATAATTATATTAGGGGATCTGAACGGTCGAACTGGAATAAATGAAAGTAGCAATATAATTGGAATATACGGAGAACCAGTAACAAACGATAATGGGCATAGATTGATAGAATTATATGATGAATATAATCTTCGTATTCTAAATGGATTTTTCAAACATAAAGACATACACAAGTTTACTTGACAGTTGAAGTCAATTATAGATTATGCCATTTGTAAATTCTCCACTAAATTAAAATTTGAAGATGTCAGAGTATATCGAGGAGCAGAATGTGGCTCAGATCATCACTTGCTGAAAGTAGTACTGTATTTTCCATACTCTGACAGCAAAGAAACTTCGACGATAGACGAAAATATGTTCCAAAATGATACAAAACAATATAATTAAAAAAATTAGAAAATAATTCCATTAAATTAAAGAGCAAATAGTTTTATCTGAATTTATAACGTAAACACCCGTGGTGAGTCCCTCAGGTCTAAAGTTTCTCAAGTTTTTACAACAGTATTACGGACACCATCTGCCTTTACATGAAAATATCATTCATATATTATAATTACAATGTTTTTTATTACATTTCACTCGATTTCACTTTGTCATTGTTACACTTACATTCGTTTTTTTGTCCAAAATATGGCAGTTGATACGTATTCTGTATTTATAAATTGATATTACTGATGTAAATAGATGGAATGTGACTGCCGTGATCATTCTCTTTGAAGCATTCAATCATTACATCTTCTTCTGCTTCTTCTTTTTCTTCTTCTTCTTCTTCTTCTTATTATTATTATTATTGTTATTATTATTATTTTTCTTCGTGTCAAAAAGAAAGCTAAGTAAGTTTGATATAACTAATCTTATTGATTTAGTGGTGACGGCGGAACACATGAAATTGAACTATACCAGTGTTCGAGTTTTGTGGAGTAACAAACACGGCCCAACAATGTTTTGAACAACAATTAGTCGAGAAAGGTTTGAAGGTATGTTACTCTTCGACCGTTTTGATGACAAGTCAACGAGAAGTGCTCGTAGGACAAAAGATTAGTTTTCTGCTTTTCGTGAAATATGGGAACTCATTAGCAACAAGCTCGGCAGGAGAAAGCTGAAATAATATTGCACTACTACAGCTCGTATCTTTCCGAGAACGCTGTAATATTCGCCATTATATGAAATCAAAACCGTCTAAATATGGCATAAGATTATCCTGGATGTGACTCCAAAAACTTCATGCCTTTGAAGGGATGCCATTCTTAGGTAAAGAAAGAAATGTGAAAGGTACAAATATTAGCTTCGAGGTGGTAGAAAACCTTTCTTCTGATTTTCTTCTGATTGTAAAATCACTGTCAATAAATTTTTCACATCAAAAGATTTAGCTGATCACTTCTTGAAAAATGATCTAATATTGGTTGGTATAGTACGCCAAAACAAGTCATTTATTCCAAAGGAATTTCAACCCAGCAACGGCAAAGAAATTGAAAGCCCCTCTTTGGCTTTACGAGAGATCATTCTGTGGTATTGTATGACACCAAAGCAAAGAAAAGTGTTGTACTACTTTCAACAATGCATCACACAGATTTGATTCATTTTATTCAATTGGTAAAAAACAGTAAAAACTGTATGTGACGTTGATCAGATGTATGCAACTTACAGATCATATTGTATGTTATCAGACACTATGTGACGTACAGATCACATTGTTGTCGAAGAAAACGGAAAGCCACAAATAATTTTGCACTAGACCAGCACAAAATGGTATGCCTCACTTGATCAAATGGTTCAAATTTACAGCTGCACAAGGAAACCAAGGAGATGGTTTCCTCTCTTTTTCTGGATTCTATTGAAATAGTAGGTATTTCAGCATTTATTCTATTTTTAGCAAAGCATCCTGAATGGAATATGAGCAAGAAGAAAACAAGGCGCCATAAATTTCTTACACCCTTGTCAGAACTTATTGTGCCACAAATAGAAAGGTCATAGCAAGGACTCCATAAGACAATTATTCAGTCCATGCTGAGCATTCTACCTAAAGAAATCCAAATCATCTCCAACTCTTTTATGGAACCAGCAAAAAAGAAAAGATGTTATTTATGTAATCCAAAACTTAGTGGAAAGCAAAAGGCTGTGCGTGGTAAATATAAACAAAATATCTGTAATGAACATTCTTTTGTTACAAGAATATGCAACAAATGTACAATAATAAATAAATTTAC
>JAHLJT010006677.1:0-20807 GCA_031308135.1 Acheta domesticus
CTTGATGCACGTGATTTCTTACGGCGTGTGTTGTAATTATAAATATCAATATTGCATGAAAATATGTTCCCTCCGTTAAGTAGGTCATTTTTGACAAATATTACAGATTCGTAAATAAATAGACAAGGCAATGGTAGGATTCCAAGCTAATGAAAAGAGGCTTGCAGGAATCACGTGGAAGGCATTTTTTCATTATTCGAATAATTTTCTTTGCACTAGACAACATTAACCAAATGGTGAAAAAATTAGCATATGATAGCACATTCTATTTGCGATTGCAAGAAGTTAACTAGTAGTGTAGTATTTTGGGCATTCATTATGAAAACTTGAAAAATTAGCATAATGTGAAGTAAAATACTTCAGTTAAAAAAATATAAAACAACCAATTGGAAAACCTGTCGTAACGTATTGCATGTAGCACAATTCAATTAACATGTAGGCGTACACTAGGGTCATAATAACTCAAATATACTTGGTTTCTTGAAAGAGTCAGGAAATATTCTTAAGTTTAATTTTAAGAAAACATTTATTTTAAAAAAATAAATGTTATGGAGCAACACAATATATTATACTTTATAGCACTAATTTGCACACTTATTTGCTACACCACTTGAAAATCAAACAAGTTATTTCACCTTCTAACAAAATTATTTTACTGCCTATAAGTTAAAAAAACAAAAAAACAAAAACAAAAAACAACCTATCACACGAATGAAACCATATTTTCTCTGTGTCATATGTGTGTTGTGTTCATTGAAATACACACGCAATTTCGAAATTGACAAAATCCATGCCTATGAACTGGTGGAACTTAATCTCATAGTGTGGTCAATTTATAAACAGCCAGTATTTGAATATCCTAGATCATACATTGTATTTAGTGTTCTTTTCTACCTCATCAATAATCAGATTATGACCACTCGACACGTTGGTGAAGGTAACCCTAATTTTTAGGGGTTATTTCTGAAACAAATAAATATACTATTATTATGTGTGTATTAAATTTAGTCACAATTAAAGAAACGTATTTGCTTACCATTAAACATGATTGTGTTAGGATTATTTCATGCATTAACTCTTTACGGGCCATCGATGACGATACGAAGAGAGTTTGTTTGCCACAAGTAAACATACTGGTGTTTGGTAATTTCAAGAGCAGACATTCGATGGGACACACATCCACAAAGAAATTAGAAATGAAATTATGTGATTTTCCACAGAAAATTGCCGCTTACTTCACGAAATCCCGCACCTGACTACTGATTAATATAAACTAAACTGCAATCTTCTAAAAGGGCACGAACTCACCAAATACTAACCAAACCTATAACCAATACTAACCAACTTTGTTTGTGCACACCTTATTTTGTATACAAACGGTACGCTTTATACGGTTGTGCCACATCTGGCACACCTATACAAAACGGTTTCAAACCAAGCGTACAAGAGATATGGACTACTGCAGAGCAGGGACGGTGCACAGTAGGCACACAGTATGCTACACTACAGGAACAAGACACGAAAAACACGTACAACACAGCTGCTATACAGACCCTCACAACACGGATTTTCGCCAGGGTGAGGATACGAAAAATATTCACAAAACTGTTGCATTTTTTCCTGAACTCTCCTTTCCATCCTGATCCATTTTCAGATATTTTGTGTTTCTTAGGGATCGAAAATAAGGATTTGTCTTAAGTAGTATTATTGAATAAGATTATTTCTATCCCTAAGTTATTATCGTCTCCGTATTATTCAGTAGTATACCTTTGGGTTCCGGCTCTCACACGCAACCAATCTCATAAATGAGGGCTCCAAAGAAAGAGAATTTCACGGAGGACTTGACGAATTCCATTTTGACTTTAAAAAAATATGAATGATTTTTTTTAGAAAACGCATCGAAATATTCATGTAAAATGCAATCGCATCACATGTCAACCTATATCGGCAAAAAACTCATAAACGAAAGGCATTTTTAGAGCCTTAAAAAGTAAAAATTTTGAGGCCAAAGGCCTCAAAGAACGTTTTTCACATATAATCTACAAGATAAGACATTCTTCGATCCATTCAATTAACTTTTTGTCCACACTTCAATACTATCAAGGCCAAACTCAATATTTCAGTCCTCTCCTGCTGGTAGCAATTTTTGTGGCGACACGGTTAGAAGGCTTAGATTCGACAATCTTTTATTTACGCTTTCTGTTAACCAACCGTAGTCTGTGCAGTCTGACGAGGTTTATTTGCCTAATCATTAATTCAAGATTTGCTCTCCAGCAAACAAACTAGAAGTACTATTATAGTTGCTTGATACCTATACCTATGAAGATGTTCTTATGCGTGTAGTGAAAACTATTCAATTAACGTTTTTTCGTGGTCTATAAGTGGTGTGTTCTTAATTGTGGAAGGATGTGGGTGTTCAATGAAGAGTGAAGACTGGTTTGTGTTTTACCCTACCAATATTTTCGATATCATTCGATGAAATTTTAAGTCAACGGGTCAGACACGTAGCTTTCTCAAAAGTAAAAAGCTAATATTTTTGTGACTATCACGAAAACTAAAACCTAAATGACAAAGAATATTGAATAATTACTTCAAATGTCTTTAAGTAAGGTTGGGAATTGTTCCAAGCAAATTCTCCAAGATATTGGAATAAATATTTATTGAAATTTCTTTACACATTAATTGCATTGCTTTTTTTTTTTATTTGTATAATTGTGTTAGTACATTGCAAGTTCCTTTATAGATTTTAAAACAAATAAACAGGTTTCGTTAACTACTTTCCCTCTTAGAATGAAAATAGAAGGATAGGGATGAGTGTGGGGTTAACATGCGCGAGTTCCCGCACGGGTACGCAGAGGTAGTGGGGGAAAACATGTGCTATGGCACAACACAAAGAACAAACTTTTAAAGTAGTAAAGTAAAATAGCTCGAAATAAATGGAAAACAAAAATCAAAACGCGCTAGCCTACAATACTACGTGAATCAATAAAAACAACTAAATTTAAAATTATAGAAAGAACGGGGCAAGTCACTCGACAACTGCCAACGATCGCAGTCCAAACGCACGATTTAAATGTTGGCGGTATCTGGAAAGTATGTACACCAACGCCCAACTGCAAAACTCATATTGTAAATAAAACACCGTTTGATATTAAACTCAAGGTGTCGGTTCGTTAAGATATTAAAAATGCAAACATAGTTGAGCAACATTCTCATGTACCGAAATGGGCTTACTAATGCCTGCTAATTGTTTCTAATGCTAACAAATGGAATTTAGTACTCAAAGGTGAAAACTTTAGTTTGATTATTTTTGGCTCGGAATTGTTTTTTTGAGGTACGTAAGGAGCAGAAAATAATTCAATACTTTTAGTAAACAAATAATTTTCAATTTTCTCACCCCAGCAAGATGCACCCTGACTCTCCAAAACCCACTCGGTTCTCATAACAAATCAAGGAAAGTTAAATAATATTGCAATGAGTAGGTTCTTGCCCGATCCGGTTATTTTCGCACTACTTTACTTGGCTTTCTCAAGAGTAAAAAACCTCTTCTATTATTTGACTATCAAGGAAAGCTAAAAAGCTAACTCTCAAGGAAGATTGAAAATTTCTTCGAATGTTGTTTTAAAGAAGAATGAATTGTTCCAAGAACATCTCTCTATAATGTGAATAAACTTTAATTGAAAAATTGTTTCAAACATCAATTACATTGTTATTTTGTTTGAATTCTGTAAGTACATTAGTAGTTCCTCTCCTTTATGGAACGATAGACAAATGGATAGGGAAAAGGTGGGATTTAAACATGCGAGAGTTCTCACCGGGGTACGCTAGTTATATTCTTATTAACATTGAAAGGGTTTGCCCAAAAATATGCAATATTTGTCTACAGTTTAATTATTTATCTTATTGTGCTTTGTTCAAGATCCATTAATACGTATCTTATGAAACCCAGTAAATGGGGTTGAAGTTATAAACAATTTTATTAAGATACAAACTTATGACAAATCCTATTTTCATCCTTTAATTCCTTCAATCAAAGAAAGTCGAAAATCGAAATGCGAAGATGGAAATCACACTTCAGAAAAACTGCGCAATGGTTTGTAAATATTTGGAATTATGTTTCGTATCTTCAAATCTCCCTTCCCTTGCTCGGGCGCGCGTTGCTGGTGGAGCGCTGCGTGACCTTGTGTGGGGAGGACGCAGAACATGGGTTGAAATTCGAAAATACAAAATTTTTCCTATTTTGCGAATATCTCGGAACAAGGCCTCCAATCGACAAAAGGAGCGAATATGAAGTCAAAAACCTACGATCATAAGTCGGATCGAAAAAAAAACGGACTTTCCCTACTGAATCGCATGAAATTCCGGTTTTAGGACGCAGAAACATTGGGTGAAATCGAAAATCAAAAATTTTTTCCTATTTGCGAATATCTCGGAAACTAGCCTCCAATCGACAAAAGGAGCGAAATTGAATCACAAACAACGATCATGTTTTTCACGATTTTCTCGAAAATTAAGAGCGGATCGAAAAAAACGGACTTCACCACTGAATTCGCCATGAAATTCCGGTTTAGGACGCAGAACATTGGGTTGAATTCGAAAATCAAAAAACTTTTCCTATTTCTGCAAACTCTCATAAACAAGGCCCTCCAATCACAAAGGAGCGAAATATGAATCACAACCACGATCATGTTTTTCGCGATTTCTCGAATATTAGAGTCGGATCGAAAAAACGACTTCACTACTGATTCGCCATGAATTCCGGTTTAGGACGCAGAACATTGGGTTGAAATTCAAAAATCCAGAAATTTTTCCTTTTCTGCCAATATCTCGAACAAGGACTCCAATCGACAAACACTGGAGTCAATTCGAAAAATCGAAAAATTTTCCGTTTTTTTCGGCGTTATCTCGGAATCGAAGCCTCGTAGCGCAAAACGGGCTTTATCTGGCCCACAACTTACGATCATGCTTTCGCCATTTTCTCGAAAATAAAAGTTGGATTGAAAAACGGACTTCACCGTGAATTCGCCCATGAAATTCCGTGCTAGGACGCATAACACTGGGGGGTCAAAGTAGAAAATCAAAAATTTTTCCGTTTTTCGGGTGTTTCTCGACACGAAGACTTGTAGCGGTGAAACTGCCTATCTGTGCTCAACTTACGATCATGTTTTTCCGCCATTTTCTAAAAATTTAAACGCGGATCGAAAAACGGCTTCACCAGTGAATTCAGCCATGAATTTACCGTGCTAGGGCGAATAACACTGGAGACGAATTCGAAATCAAAAAATTTTTTTCCTCTTTCGCCTTTATCTCGTAAACTAAACCGCGTAGCGCGAAAACGGCCTTATCTGTGCTCCCGAACTTACGAGATGTTTTTTCGCCCATTTTTCTCGAAAACTTAAAGTCGGGCGAAAAACGGACTTCACAAGTGAATACAGCCATGAAATTCCGTGCTAACGATGCATACACAGGGGTCAAATTCGAAAATCGAAAAATTTTCCGTTTTTCGCGTTTATCTCAGAAACTAAGCGTCGTGTGCAAAAGGCCCTCATCCGTGGCTCACACTTACGATCATGTTTTTTCGCCATTTTCTCGAAAACTAAAAGCGGGATCGAAAACGGACATCACCATGAATTCGCCATAAAATTCCGTGCTAGGCTGCTAACACTGGGGTCAAATTCGAAAATCGAAAAATTTCCCGTTTTTTTCGCGTTTATTCTCGGAAACTAAGCGTAATATAGCGAAAAGGGCCATCATCTGTGCTCACACACATACGATCATTTTTTTTCAAAACTAAAAGTCGGATCTGAAAAACGGAATTCACCAGTAAATTCGCCATAAACTTCCGCGTAGGATGCATAACACTGGGCTCAAATTCAAAATCGAAAAATTTTCCTGTTTTGGCGTTTTCTCTCGGAAACTAGCGTCGGACAAGCCAAAAGGGCTCTCATTCTGTTCTCAGGCGACTTACGATCAGGTTTTTCGCCATTTTCTCGAAAACTAAACGTCGGATCGGAAAACGACTTCACCAGTGAATTCGCCATAAAATTCCGTGCTAGGATGCAAACACTGGGGTCAAATTCAAAAATCGAAAAACTTAACTTTTTTTCGCGTTATCTCGGAAACTAAGCGTCGTAGAGCCAAAAGTCTCTCATCTGTGCTCACAACTTTACAATCATGTTTTCGCTATTTTCTCGAAACTAAAGTCGGATCGAAAAACGGACTTCACCCAGTGAATTCGCCATAATATTCCAGGCTAGATGCATAACACTGGATTCAAAATCGAATCGAAAATTTTTTCGTTTTTTTCGCGTTTATCTCGGAACAACTCGTCGTAGCGCAAAAGGGCTTTATTGAGATCACAACTTACGATCATGTTTTTCGCCATTTTTCTCAAAAACTAAAAGTCGGATCGAAAAACGGACTTCACCAGCGATTTCGCATAAAATTCCGTGCTAGACGCATAACCTTGGGGTCAAATTCGCTAATCGAAAAATCTTTCGGTTTTTTTGCCGTTTATCTCGGAAACAAAGCGTCGTACGCCAAAAGGCCTTCATTTGAGATCACAATTTACCATCATAGTTTTCGCCTTTTCCTCGAAAACTAAAAGTCGGATCGAAAAACGGACTTCAACCAGTGAATTCGCCATTAAATCCGTGCTAGTCGCATAACATTGGGGTCAAATTAAATATTGAAAAATATTTTCTGTTTTTCGCGTTTATCTCGGAAACTAAAGCGTCGTAGCGCCAAAAAAAGCCCTTTATTTGAGATCACAACTTAGCGATCATGTTTTTCGGCATTTTCTCGAAAACCAGAAGTCCGGATAGAAAAACGGTCTTCACCGTGAATTCGCATAAATTCCGTGCTTAGGACGCATAACATTGGGGTCAAATTCGAAAATCGAAAATTTTCCGTTTTTTTTTGCGTTTTATCTTCGAAACAAGCGTCGTAGCGCCAAAAGGCCTTATTGAGTTCACAACTTACGATCTTGTTTTTCGGTCATTTTCACGAAAACTAAGATTTGGATCAAAAAACCGACTTCACCCGTGAATTCGCCATAAATTCCGTGCTTAGGACGCATAACATTAGGGGTCAAATTCGTATTTATCTCGGAAACAAAGCGTCGTAGCGCCAAAACGGCCTTATTTGTGATCAACAACTTACGGTCATGTTTTTCGCCTTTTCTCGAAACTAAGAGCTGGATCAAAAACGGACTTCACGCATGAATTTGCCATAATTCCGTTCTAGGATACGCATAACACTGGGGTCAATTTCGAAAATCGAAAAATTTTCCCTGTTTCGCGTTTATCTCTGAAACAAAGAGTCGTAGCGCCAAAAGGGCCTTTATTTGAGATCACAACTTACGATCATGTTTTTCGCCATTTTCTCGATAAACTAAAATCGGATCGAAAACGGACTTCCACCACTGAATTCGCCAAAAATTCCGCGTAGGATGCATAACCTGTGTCAAAAAAAGACTACGGACTATAAAATGGGTGGTTTTCTCGTTTTTCGCGTTTTATCTCGGAACTACGCGTGCACTCAAGGGGCCTTGAGGGCTTGAAATCACAACTTACGTCATCAGATTTTCGCCATTTTCTCGAAACTATAGTCGGATCGAATAACGACTTCACCACTAAACTTCGCCATAAAATTCCGCGCTTAGGATGCATAACACTGGGGTCAATTCGATAATCGGAAAAATGTTTCTCGTTTTTCGCGTTTAATCTCGAAACTACGCGTCGTAGAGCCAAAAGGTCCTTGATCTGTGATCACAACATACGATCATGTTTTTCGCCATTTTCTCGCGAAAACTTAAAGTCGGGAGCGAAAAACGAACTTCACCACTGCATTCGCCATGAAATTCCGCGCTAGGATGCATAAAACTGGGGTCAATTCGAAAATCAAAATCTTTCCGTTTTTCTCGTTTATCTCGGAAACTACGCGTCGTTGAGCAAAAAAGGCCCTTGATCTGTTGTTCACCATTCACGATCATGTTTTTCGCCATTTTCTCGAAACTAAAAGTCGGATCGAAAAACGGACTTCACCACTGAATTCGCCATAAAATTCCGCGTTAGGATGCATAACACTGGGGTCAAATTCGAAAATCGAAAAATTTTTCCGTTTTTGGCGTTTATCTCGGAAACTACGCGTCGTAGAGCCAAAAGGGCCTTGATCTGTGTTCACAACTTACGATCATGTTTTTCGCCATTTTCTCGAAAACTAAAAGTCGGATCGAAAAACGGACTTCACCACTGAATTCGCCATAAAATTCCGCGTTAGGATGCATAACACTGGGGTCAAATTCGAAAATCGAAAAATTTTTCCGTTTTTGGCGTTTATCTCGGAAACTACGCGTCGTAGAGCCAAAAGGGCCTTGATCTGTGTTCACAACTTACGATCATGTTTTTCGCCATTTTCTCGAAAACTAAAAGTCGGATCGAAAAACGGACTTCACCACTGAATTCGCCATAAAATTCCGCGTTAGGATGCATAACACTGGGGTCAAATTCGAAAATCGAAAAATTTTTCCGTTTTTGGCGTTTATCTCGGAAACTACGCGTCGTAGAGCCAAAAGGGCCTTGATCTGTGTTCACAACTTACGATCATGTTTTTCGCCATTTTCTCGAAAACTAAAAGTCGGATCGAAAAACGGACTTCACCACTGAATTCGCCATAAAATTCCGCGTTAGGATGCATAACACTGGGGTCAAATTCGAAAATCGAAAAATTTTTCCGTTTTTGGCGTTTATCTCGGAAACTACGCGTCGTAGAGCCAAAAGGGCCTTGATCTGTGTTCACAACTTACGATCATGTTTTTCGCCATTTTCTCGAAAACTAAAAGTCGGATCGAAAAACGGACTTCACCACTGAATTCGCCATAAAATTCCGCGTTAGGATGCATAACACTGGGGTCAAATTCGAAAATCGAAAAATTTTTCCGTTTTTGGCGTTTATCTCGGAAACTACGCGTCGTAGAGCCAAAAGGGCCTTGATCTGTGTTCACAACTTACGATCATGTTTTTCGCCATTTTCTCGAAAACTAAAAGTCGGATCGAAAAACGGACTTCACCACTGAATTCGCCATAAAATTCCGCGTTAGGATGCATAACACTGGGGTCAAATTCGAAAATCGAAAAATTTTTCCGTTTTTGGCGTTTATCTCGGAAACTACGCGTCGTAGAGCCAAAAGGGCCTTGATCTGTGTTCACAACTTACGATCATGTTTTTCGCCATTTTCTCGAAAACTAAAAGTCGGATCGAAAAACGGACTTCACCACTGAATTCGCCATAAAATTCCGCGTTAGGATGCATAACACTGGGGTCAAATTCGAAAAATCGAAAATTTTTCCGTTTTTGGCGTTTATCTCGGAAACTACGCGTCGTAGAGCCAAAAGGGCCTTGATCTGTGTTCACAACTTACGATCATGTTTTTCGCCATTTTCTCGAAAACTAAAAGTCGGATCGAAAAACGGACTTCACCACTGAATTCGCCATAAAATTCCGCGTTAGGATGCATAACACTGGGGTCAAATTCGAAAATCGAAAAATTTTTCCGTTTTTTGGCGTTTATCTCGGAAACTACGCGTCGTAGAGCCAAAAGGGCCTTGATCTGTGTTCACAACTTACGATCATGTTTTTCGCCATTTTCTCGAAAACTAAAAGTCGGATCGAAAAACGGACTTCACCACTGAATTCGCCATAAAATTCCGCGTTAGGATGCATAACACTGGGGTCAAATTCGAAAATCGAAAAATTTTTCCGTTTTTGGCGTTTATCTCGGAAACTACGCGTCGTAGAGCCAAAAGGGCCTTGATCTGTGTTCACAACTTACGATCATGTTTTTCGCCATTTTCTCGAAAACTAAAAGTCGGATCGAAAAACGGACTTCACCACTGAATTCGCCATAAATTCCGCGTTAGGATGCATAACACTGGGGTCAAATTCGAAAATCGAAAAATTTTTCCGTTTTTGGCGTTTATCTCGGAAACTACGCGTCGTAGAGCCAAAAGGGCCTTGATCTGTGTTCACAACTTACGATCATGTTTTTCGCCATTTTCTCGAAAACTAAAAGTCGGATCGAAAAACGGACTTCACCACTGAATTCGCCATAAAATTCCGCGTTAGGGTGCATAACACTGGGGTCAAATTCGAAAATCGAAAAATTTTTCCGTTTTTGGCGTTTATCTCGGAAACTACGCGTCGTAGAGCCAAAAGGGCCTTGATCTGTGTTCACAACTTACGATCATGTTTTTCGCCATTTTCTCGAAAACTAAAAGTCGGATCGAAAAACGGACTTCACCACTGAATTCGCCATAAAATTCCGCGTTAGGATGCATAACACTGGGGTCAAATTCGAAAATCGAAAAATTTTTCCGTTTTTTGGCGTTTATCTCGGAAACTACGCGTCGTAGAGCCAAAAGGGCCTTGATCTGTGTTCACAACTTACGATCATGTTTTTCGCCATTTTCTCGAAAACTAAAAGTCGGATCGAAAAACGGACTTCACCACTGAATTCGCCATAAAATTCCGCGTTAGGGATGCATAACACTGGGGTCAAATTCGAAAATCGAAAAATTTTTCCGTTTTTGGCGTTTATCTCGGAAACTACGCGTCGTAGAGCCAAAAGGGCCTTGATCTGTGTTCACAACTTACGATCATAGTTTTCGCCATTTTCTCGAAAACTAAAAGTCGGATCGAAAAACGGACTTCACCACTGAATTCGCCATAAAATTCCGCGTTAGGATGCATAACACTGGGGTCAAATTCGAAAATCGAAAAATTTTTCCGTTTTTGGCGTTTATCTCGGAAACTACGCGTCGTAGAGCCAAAAGGGCCTTGATCTGTGTTCACAACTTACGATCATGTTTTTTCGCCATTTTCTCGAAAACTAAAAGTCGGATCGAAAAACGGACTTCACCACTGAATTCGCCATAAAATCCGCGTTAGGATGCATAAACACTGGGGTCAAATTCGAAAATCGAAAAATTTTTCCGTTTTTGGCGTTTATCTCGGAAACTACGCGTCGTAGAGCCAAAAGGGCCTTGATCTGTGTTCACAACTTACGATCATGTTTTTCGCCATTTTCTCGAAAACTAAAAGTCGGATCGAAAAACGGACTTCACCACTGAATTCGCCATAAAATTCCGCGTTAGGATGCATAACACTGGGGTCAAATTCGAAAATCGAAAAATTTTTCCGTTTTTTGCGTTTATCTCGGAAACTACGCGTCGTAGAGCCAAAAGGGCCTTGATCTGTGTTCACAACTTACGATCATGTTTTTCGCCATTTTCTCGAAAACTAAAAGTCGGATCGAAAAACGGACTTCACCACTGAATTCGCCATAAAATTCCGCGTTAGGATGCATAACACTGGGTCAAATTCGAAAATCGAAAAATTTTTCCGTTTTTCGCGTTTATCTCGGAAACTACGCGTCGTAGAGCCAAAAGGGCCTTGATCTGTGTTCACAACTTACGATCATGTTTTCGCCATTTTCTCGAAAACTAAAAGTCGGATCGAAAAACGGACTTCACCACTGAATTCGCCATAAAATTCCGCGTTAGGATGCATAACACTGGGGTCAAATTCGAAAATCGAAAATTTTTCCGTTTTTTGGCGTTTATCTCGGAAACTACGCGTCGTAGAGCCAAAAGGGCCTTGATCTGTGTTCACAACTTACGATCATGTTTTTCGCCATTTTCTCGAAAACTAAAAGTCGGATCGAAAAACGGACTTCACCACTGAATTCGCCATAAAATTCCGCGTTAGGATGCATAACACTGGGGTCAAATTCGAAAATCGAAAAATTTTTCCGTTTTTCGGCGTTTATCTCGGAAACTACGCGTCGTAGAGCCAAAAGGGCCTTGATCTGTGTTCACAACTTACGATCATGTTTTTCGCCATTTTCTCGAAAACTAAAAGTCGGATCGAAAAACGGACTTCACCACTGAATTCGCCATAAAATTCCGCGTTAGGATGCATAACACTGGGGTCAAATTCGAAAATCGAAAAAATTTTTTCCGTTTTTCGCGTTTATCTCGGAAACTACGCGTCGTAGAGCCAAAAGGCCTTGATCTGTGTTCACAACTTACGATCATGTTTTTCGCCATTTCTCGAAAACTAAAAGTCGGATCGAAAAACGGACTTCACCACTGAATTCGCCATTAAAATTCCGCGTTAGGGTGCATAACACTGGGGTCAAATTCGAAAATCGAAAAATTTTCCGTTTTTGGCGTTTATCTCGGAAACTACGCGTCGTAGAGCAAAAGGGCCTTGATCTGTGTTCAAACTTACGATCATGTTTTTCGCCATTTTCTCGAAAACTAAAAGTCGGATCGAAAAACGGACTTCACCACTGAATTCGCCATAAAATTCCGCGTTAGGATGCATAACACTGGGGTCAAATTCGAAAATCGAAAATTTTTCCGTTTTTGGCGTTTATCTCGGAAACTACGCGTCGTAGAGCCAAAAGGGCCTTGATCTGTGTTCACACTTACGATCATGTTTTTCGCCATTTTCTCGAAAACTAAAAGTCGGATCGAAAAAACGGACTTCACCACTGAATTCGCCATAAAATTCCGCGTTAGGATGCATAACACTGGGGTCAAATTCGAAAATCGAAAAATTTTTTCCGTTTTTGGCGTTTATCTCGGAAACTACGCGTCGTAGAGCCAAAAGGGCCTTGATCTGTGTTCACAACTTACGATCATGTTTTTCGCCATTTTCTCGAAAACTAAAAGTCGGATCGAAAAACGGACTTCACCACTGAATTCGCCATAAAATTCCGCGTTAGGATGCATAACACTGGGGTCAAATTCGAAAATCGAAAATTTTTCCGTTTTTTGGCGTTTATCTCGGAAACTACGCGTCGTAGAGCCAAAAGGGCCTTGATCTGTGTCACAACTTACGATCATGTTTTTCGCCATTTTTCTCGAAAACTAAAAGTCGGATCGAAAAAACGACTTCACCAGTGAATTCGCCATAAAATTCCGCGTTAGGTTGCATAACACTGGGGTCAAATTCGAAAAATCGAAAAATTTTTCCGTTTTTGCGTTATCTCGGAAACTACGCGTCGTAGAGCCAAAAGGGCCTTGATCTGTGTCACAACTTACGATCATGTTTTTCGCCATTTTTCTCGAAAACTAAAAGTCGGATCGAAAAACGGACTTCGACCACTGAATTCGCCATAAATTCCGCGTTAGGATGCATAACACTGGGTCAATTCGAAAATCGATAAAATTTTTTCGTTTTTTTTGGCGTTTATCTCGGAAACTACGCGTCGTAGGCCAAAAGGGCCTTGATCTGTGTTCACAACTTACGATCATGTTTTTCGCCATTTTCTCGAAAACTAAAAGTCGGATCGAAAAACGGACTTCACCACTGAATTCGCCATAAAATTCCGCGTTAGGGTGCATAACACTGGGGTCAAATTCGAAAATCGAAAAATTTTTCCGTTTTTGGCGTTTATCTCGGAAACTACGCGTCGTAGAGCCAAAAGGGCCTTGATCTGTGTTCACAACTTACGATCATGTTTTTCGCCATTTTCTCGAAAACTAAAAGTCGGATCGAAAAACGGACTTCACCACTGAATTCGCCATAAAATTCCGCGTTAGGATGCATAACACTGGGGTCAAATTCGAAAATCGAAAAATTTTTCCGTTTTTGGCGTTTATCTCGGAAACTACGCGTCGTAGAGCCAAAAGGGCCTTGATCTGTGTTCACAACTTACGATCATGTTTTTCGCCATTTTCTCGAAAACTAAAAGTCGGATCGAAAAACGGACTTCACCACTGAATTCGCCATAAAATTCCGCGTTAGGGTGCATAACACTGGGGTCAAATTCGAAAATCGAAAAATTTTTCCGTTTTTGGCGTTTATCTCGGAAACTACGCGTCGTAGAGCCAAAAGGGCCTTGATCTGTGTTCACAACTTACGATCATGTTTTTCGCCATTTTCTCGAAAACTAAAAGTCGGATCGAAAAACGGACTTCACCACTGAATTCGCCATAAAATTCCGCGTTAGGGTGCATAACACTGGGGTCAAATTCGAAAATCGAAAAATTTTTCCGTTTTTGGCGTTTATCTCGGAAACTACGCGTCGTAGAGCCAAAAGGGCCTTGATCTGTGTTCACAACTTACGATCATGTTTTTCGCCATTTTCTCGAAAACTAAAAGTCGGATCGAAAAACGGACTTCACCACTGAATTCGCCATAAAATTCCGCGTTAGGGTGCATAACACTGGGGTCAAATTCGAAAATCGAAAAATTTTTCCGTTTTTGGCGTTTATCTCGGAAACTACGCGTCGTAGAGCCAAAAGGGCCTTGATCTGTGTTCACAACTTACGATCATGTTTTTCGCCATTTTCTCGAAAACTAAAAGTCGGATCGAAAAACGGACTTCACCACTGAATTCGCCATAAAATTCCGCGTTAGGATGCATAACACTGGGGTCAAATTCGAAAATCGAAAAATTTTTCCGTTTTTGGCGTTTATCTCGGAAACTACGCGTCGTAGAGCCAAAAGGGCCTTGATCTGTGTTCACAACTTACGATCATGTTTTTCGCCATTTTCTCGAAAACTAAAAGTCGGATCGAAAAACGGACTTCACCACTGAATTCGCCATAAAATTCCGCGTTAGGATGCATAACACTGGGGTCAAATTCGAAAATCGAAAAATTTTTCCGTTTTTGGCGTTTATCTCGGAAACTACGCGTCGTAGAGCCAAAAGGGCCTTGATCGGGATCACAACACTACGATCCGTATTTTCGCCATTTTCTCGAAAACTAAAGTCGGATCGAAAAACGGACTTCACCACTGAATTCGCCATAAAATTCCGCGTTAGGATGCATATAACACTGGGGTACAATTAGAAAATCGAAAAATTTTTCCGTTTTTGGCGTTTATCTCGGAAACTACGCGTCCCGTAGAGCCAAATGGGCCTTGATATGGGATTCACAACTTACGATCATGTTTTTCGCCATTTTCCTCGAAAACCTAAAAGTCGGATCGAAAAACGGACTTCACCACTGAAATTCGCCCATAAAATTCCGCGTTAGGGTGCATAACACTGGGGTCAAATTCGAAAAACGAAAAATTTTTCCGTTTTTTTGGCGTTTATCTCGGAAACTACGCGTCGTAGAGCCAAAAGGGCCTTGATCTGTGACAACAACTTACGATCATGTTTTTCGCCATTTTCTCGAAAACTAAAAGTCGGATCGAAAAAAACGGACTTCACCACTGAATTCGCCATAAAATTCCGCGTTAGGGTGCATAACACTGGGGTCAAATTCGAAAAATCGAAAAATTTTTCCGTTTTTTGGCGTTTATCTCGGAAACTACGCGTCGTAGAGCCAAAAGGGCCCTTGATCTGTGATCACAACTTACGATCATGTTTTTCGCCATTTTCTCGAAAACTAAAAGTCGGATCGAAAAACGGACTTCACCACTGAATTCGCCATAAAATTCCGCGTTAGGGTGCATAACACTGGGGTCAAATTCGAAAAACGAAAAATTTTTCCGTTTTTGGCGTTTATCTCGGAAACTACGCGTCGTAGAGCCAAAAGGGCCTTGATCTGTGACCACAACTTACGATCATGTTTTTCGCCATTTTCTCGAAAACTAAAAGTCGGATCGAAAAACGGACTTCACCACTGAATTCGCCATAAAATTCGCGTTAGGGTGCATAACACTGGGGTCAAATTCGAAAAACGAAAAATTTTTCCGTTTTTGGCGTTTATTCTCGGAAACTACGCGTCGTAGAGCCAAAAGGGCCTTGATCTGTGACCACAACTTACGATCATGTTTTTCGCCATTTTCTCGAAACTAAAAAGTCGGATCGAAAAACGGACTTCACCACTGAATTCGCCATAAAATTCCGCGTTAGGGTGCATAACACTGGGGTCAAATTCGAAAAATCGAAAAATTTTTCCGTTTTTTGGCGTTTATCTCGGAAACTACGCGTCGTAGAGCCAAAAGGGCCTTGATCTGTGACCACAACTTACGATCATGTTTTTCGCCATTTTCTCGAAAAACTAAAAGTCGGATCGAAAAACGGACTTCACCACTGAATTCGCCATAAAATTCCGCGTTAGGGATGCATAACACTGGGGTCAAATTCGAAAAATCGAAAAATTTTTCCGTTTTTGGCGTTTATCTCGGAAACTACGCGTCGTAGAGCCAAAAGGGCCTTGATCTGTGACCACAACTTACGATCATGTTTTTCGCCATTTTCTCGAAAACTAAAAGTCGGATCGAAAAACGGACTTCACCACTGAATTCGCCATAAAATTCCGCGTTAGGGTGCATAACACTGGGGTCAAATTCGAAAAACGAAAAATTTTTCCGTTTTTGGCGTTTATCTCGGAAACTACGCGTCGTAGAGCCAAAAGGGCCTTGATCTGTGACCACAACTTACGATCATGTTTTTCGCCATTTTCTCGAAAACTAAAAGTCGGATCGAAAAACGGACTTCACCACTGAATTCGCCATAAAATTCCGCGTTAGGGTGCATAACACTGGGGTCAAATTCGAAAAATCGAAAAATTTTTCCGTTTTTGGCGTTTATCTCGGAAACTACGCGTCGTAGAGCCAAAAGGGCCTTGATCTGTGACCACAACTTACGATCATGTTTTTCGCCATTTTCTCGAAAACTAAAAGTCGGATCGAAAAACGGACTTCACCACTGAATTCGCCATAAAATTCCGCGTTAGGGTGCATAACACTGGGGTCAAATTCGAAAAACGAAAAATTTTTCCGTTTTTGGCGTTTATCTCGGAAACTACGCGTCGTAGAGCCAAAAGGGCCTTGATCTGTGATCCACAACTTACGATCATGTTTTTCGCCATTTTCTCGAAAACTAAAAGTCGGATCGAAAAACGGACTTCACCACTGAATTCGCCATAAAATTCCGCGTTAGGGTGCATAACACTGGGGTCAAATTCGAAAAATCGAAAAATTTTTCCGTTTTTGGCGTTTATCTCGGAAACTACGCGTCGTAGAGCCAAAAGGGCCTTGATCTGTGATCACAACTTACGATCATGTTTTTCGCCATTTTCTCGAAAACTAAAGTCGGATCGAAAAACGGACTTCACCACTGAATTCGCCATAAAATTCCGCGTTAGGGTGCATACACTGGGGTCAAATTCGAAAAATCGAAAAATTTTTCCGTTTTTGGCGTTTATCTCGGAAAACTACGCGTCGTAGAGCCAAAAGGGCCTTGATCTGTGATCCACAACTTACGATTCATGTTTTTCGCCATTTTCTCGAAAACTAAAAGTCGGATCGAAAAACGGACTTCACCACTGAATTCGCATAAAATTCCGCGTTAGGGTGCATAACACTGGGGTCAAATTCGAAAATCGAAAAATTTTTCCGTTTTTGGCGTTATATCTCGGAAAACTACGCGTTCGCTAGAGCCAAAAAGGGCCTTGATCTGTGCCACAACTTACGATCATGTTTTTCGCCATTTTCTCGAAAACTAAAAGTCGGATCGAAAAACGGACTTCACCACTGAATTCGCCATAAAATTCCGCGTTAGGGTGCATAACACTGGGGTCAAATTCGAAAAACGAAAAATTTTTCCGTTTTTGGCGTTTATCTCGGAAAACTACGCGTCGTAGAGCCAAAAGGGCCTTGATCTGTGACCACAACTTACGATCATGTTTTTCGCCATTTTCTCGAAAACTAAAAGTCGGATCGAAAAAACGGACTTCACCACTGAATTCGCCATAAAATTCCGCGTTAGGGTGCATAACACTGGGGTCAAATTCGAAAATCGAAAAATTTTTCCGTTTTTGGCGTTTATCTCGGAAACTACGCGTCGTAGAGCCAAAAGGGCCTTGATCTGTGACCACAACTTACGATCATGTTTTTCGCCAATTTTCTCGAAAACTAAAAGGTCGGATCGAAAACGGACTTCACCACTGAATTCGCCATAAAATTCCGCGTTAGGGTGCATAACACTGGGGTCAAATTCGAAAAATCGAAAAATTTTTCCGGTTTTTGGCGTTTATCTCGGAAACTACGCGTCGTAGAGCCAAAAGGGCCTTGATCTGTGACCACAACTTACGATCATGTTTTTCGCCATTTTCTCGAAAACTAAAAGTCGGATCGAAAAACGGAACTTCACCACTGAATTCGCCATAAAATTCCGCGTTAGGGTGCATAACACTGGGGTCAAATTCGAAAATCGAAAAATTTTTCCGTTTTTTGGACGTTTATCTCGGAAACTACGCGTCGTAGAGCCAAAAGGGCCTTGATCTGTGACCACAACTTACGATCATGTTTTTTCGCCATTTCCTCGAAAACTAAAGTCGGATCGAAAAAACGGACTTCACCACTGAATTCGCCATAAAATTCCGCGTTAGGGATGCATAACACTGGGGTCAAATTCGAAAAAATCGAAAAATTTTTCGGTTTTTGGCGTTTATCTCGGAAACTACGCGTCGTAGAGCCAAAAGGGCCTTGATCTGTGGACCACAACTTACGATCATGTTTTTCGCCATTTTCTCGAAAACTAAAAGTCGGATCGAAAAAAACGGACTCACCACCTGAAGTTCAGCCATAAAATTCCCGCGTTAGGGTGCATAACACTGGGGTCAAATTCGGAAAATCGGAAAAATTTTTCCGTTTTTGGCGTTTATCTCGAAACTACGCGTCGTAGAGCCAAAGGGCCTTGATCTGTGAGTCACAACTTACGATCATGTTTTCGCCATTTTCTCGAAAACTAAAAGTCGGATCGAAAAAACGGACTTCACCACTGAATTCGCCATAAAATTCCGCGTTAGGGTGCATAACAACTGGGGTCAATTCGAAAAAACGAAAAATTTTTTCCGTTTTTGGCGTTTAATCTCGGGAACTACTCGTCGTAGAGCAAAAGGGCCTTGATCAGTGACCACAACTTACGATCATGTTTTTCGCCATTTTCTCGAAAACTAAAAGTCGGATCGAAAAAACGGACTTCACCACTGAATTCGCCATAAAATTCCGCGTTGGGTGCAGTAACACTGGGGGTCAAATTCGAAAAAACGAAAAATTTTTCCGTTTTTGGCGTTTATCTCGGAAACTACGCGTCGTAGAGCCAAAAGGGCCTTGATCTGTGATCACAACTTACGATCATGTTTTTCGCCATTTTCTCGAAAACTAAAAGTCGGATCGAAAAACGGACTTCACCACTGAATTCGCCATAAAATTCCGCGTATAGGGATGCATAACACTGGGGTCAAATTCGAAAATCGAAAAAATTTTTCCGTTTTTGGCGTTTATCTCGGAAACTACGCGTCCGTAGAGCCAAAGGGCCTTGATCTGTGACACAACTTACGATCATGTTTTTCGCCATTTTTCTCGAAAACTAAAAGTCGGATCGAAAACGGACTTCACCACTGAATTCGCCATAAAATTCCGCGTTAGGGTGCATAACACTGGGGTCAAAGTTGCGAAAAATCGAAAAATTTTTCCGTTTTTGGCGTTTATCCTCGGAAACTACGCGTCGTAGAGCCAAAAGGGCCTTGATCTGTGTATCACAACTTACGATCATGTTTTTCGCCATTTTTCTCGAAAACTAAAAGTCGGATCGAAAACGACTTCACCACTGAATTCGCCAATAAAATTCCGCGTTAGGGTGCATAACACTGGGTCAAATTCGAAAATCGAAAAATTTTCCGTTTTTGGCGTTTATCTCGGAAACTACGCTGTCGTAGAGCCAAAAGGGCCTTGATCTGTGATCACAACTTACGATCATGTTTTTTCGCCATTTTCTCGAAACTAAAGAGTCGGATCGAAAACGGACCTTCACACTGAATTCGCCTAGAAAATTCCGCGTTAGGGTGCATAACACTGGGGTCAAATTCGAAAAATCGAAAAAATTTTTCCGTTTTTGGGGCGTTTATCTCGGAAACTACGCGTCGTAGAGCCAAAAGGGCCTTGATCTGTGTCACAACTTACGATCATGTTTTTCGCCATTTTCTCGAAAACTAAAAGTCGGATCGAAAAACGGACTTCACCACTGAATTCGCCATAAAATTCCGCGTTAGGATGCATAACACTGGGGTCAAATTCGAAAATCGAAAAATTTTTTCCGTTTTTGGCGTTTATCTCGGAAACTACGCGTCGTAGAGCCAAAAGGGCCTTGATCTGTGTTCACAACTTACGATCATGTTTTTCGCCATTTTCTCGAAAACTAAAAGTCGGATCGAAAAACGGACTTCACCACTGAATTCGCCATAAAATTCCGCGTTAGGGTGCATAACACTGGGGTCAAATTCGAAAATCGAAAAATTTTTCCGTTTTTGGCGTTTATCTCGGAAACTACGCGTCGTAGAGCCAAAAGGGCCTTGATCTGTGTTCACAACTTACGATCATGTTTTTCGCCATTTTCTCGAAAACTAAAAGTCGGATCGAAAAACGGACTTCACCACTGAATTCGCCATAAAATTCCGCGTTAGGGTGCATAACACTGGGGTCAAATTCGAAAATCGAAAATTTTTCCGTTTTTTGGCGTTTATCTCGGAAACTACGCGTCGTAGAGCCAAAAGGGCCTTGATCTGTGTCACAACTTACGATCATGTTTTTCGCCATTTTCTCGAAAACTAAAAGTCGGATCGAAAAACGGACTTCACCACTGAATTCGCCATAAAATTCCGCGTTAGGATGCATAACACTGGGGTCAAATTCGAAAATCGAAAAATTTTTTCCGTTTTTGGCGTTTATCTCGGAAACTACGCGTCGTAGAGCCAAAAGGGCCTTGATCTGTGTTCACAACTTACGATCATGTTTTTCGCCATTTTTCTCGAAAACTAAAAGTCGGATCGAAA
>JAHLJT010006684.1:0-18819 GCA_031308135.1 Acheta domesticus
GGTGAGAAGTACCTACGTATTAAATGACCCCATAAAACCATAAAGATATAATCATAAGATCATTTTATGATCTTACAAATAAGTATCCATTTTGAAAGTTAAAAAGCGTTTACTACATCAAATGATGAAAATAATTTTTGGAACAGATCGAAGAGATAAAAAACCGTTAAGCTTCCTCCATTTTCCGCTAGTAAATATTTTACTGAAAATATTGAACACGAACACATCTAATGGCCATCCTTGGGCTAAAATAAAATCAGAACGCCTAAGCACAGGGAGCAAAAACGACCCAAACAACTGTCATTACTGACCTTCAATACTTCTTTGACTCTATAATTAATTCACCTTGAGTATCACTTTAGATTCTAATATGACATTACTTTCGAAATAAAAAAAAAATAGTAAACATTATCCACATGGACGGCCTTGGTCTTTCCTAACGTATCTTCCGCACTACGATCGGAAAGTATTTTGAAGGAAAGATTTTGCAGTTTGATCCCCAAACTCAAGAAAACATACTTTCTAGACAGTGAATTCCTTTTTGTAAAGCAATCCGGTCAGGCATGATGCAAAACTCCTTTGAAACGCAATGCAATCAATACGTAAATCAATCAATTTGTAAATGTTAGTGGGGAAATCGAGTAAATTAGGAAACTGGAAAACATATTAGTTTTGAGGAGGATGTACCCGTGATTCTTCAACATGCTTCCATGTGTATTCGCGGGCAGCAAGATGCTTGAAGGTGAGTTTAACAAAGAAGATAAATAAATGGATGAAACACCTGCGTAATATGCGCTGTGTAGTTTGCGGTATTTCAAAACATTATTTATGTGAAGGCAATTGGATCAGTTAAGAATGTCAACAATATAATCAATTTGGCATGGTCACTTTGACTCACTTCGCCCGAGCATTTATAAACAACGGCGAGGCTTAAGGCTTCGGCCTCCCCATTAAACACAAAACCTTCAAAAAGACATAAGGCTGAACTTGCCTTCGTTAGCGTAGCTACAAAAAAAATATTTCGTCTTATTTAAATAAACCAATTTCACACTTGTTACACACACACATATGCGTTAGCTGTTTATCAGAAAACTACCAGCGTACGAGACGTGATAGGGAATGGTGGTAGTAGCGGGACGTGACGGGGCGGGGAGTGGCAAGGGTGGCGGGGGCGAAGCAGAACAGAGGGGATCGGGGCGAGGATGTAGCGTAACGCGTTGTGGATGGAGAGATGAATGGCAAGGGATGGGATAGGGCGTGCAAATTGTGGCGGGGTGGTGAGGGGCCGAGTTGGATGGAAACGCGAGGCGATGAATGAAGGAGCGGACGCCGCAAAGAGGGATGAGGAGTGGTGGGGCGGGGAGAAGTGTTGTGGAGCAGCGCGACGCGAGGTAGATCGGATCAGAGGCAGGGCCTGGGGAAGAGCGTGAAGGAAAGCTTTTTGATTGATTAGAGATTCCGGGCGCATCAACTGCTAAGGTCTCCCGCTCCGATCGCTCAACTGCCAAGGTCTTAGTCCCGTAAGTGTAGTGCAAATTTTATCGCAGAAAGTGGCGGTGATCTTTCCCCGCTAGACGGCAAGATCCGGCGGCTACGCTGGCGGAGGATTGGGATTGGCCTCAACTAGGCATTTCCCACCAGACCTCCCATCAAGCACCGCCTCCCCCGGGACAAGCTCTCAACTCCTGACTGGTATGCCGACAAGTGTGATGGTGTAGAGCATGTGAGTGTACGTGTGCGTGAGGAGTGAGGATAGGGAGAGGAAGAAGAAGAAGAAAAGATCGCGCGCGGTCCACCACCAGGATATTGCTCGCCAGTGATCACCAAACCACAGAAAACTACTGATCAGAGCAACCGGACGCTAGAATTCTCCTCCAGATAGCTGCTGAATTCGACCTATATATTTAGTTATATTTACCACTGTCGGGAGTCGAACCACAGGATCTGTCTGCCAGTGACATCACTTGATGTCCTGAGCCACCTGAGCCGGTGCGAAGAGAACGCGGCGAGCACGGGGTGGCGGGGGCGAGCGCTGCTGGATGGAAAGGCGGGGCGGAGTATGATGGAGTGCACAGAGGGGCGGGGCGGGGAGCACTGGCCAGTGGCCAAGCGCGTTTGCCTTTAAATGACCGCGCGCCGCGGGTCTCCTCGCGCGGGTATTTTTAGCACGCCGCCGCCGCCGCCTGCCGCCGTGTGCGGTCAGTGGGCGTTTTTTGCGAGTGTCGCAACGCTCAGATCACGCCCCGCCACGCCCCCTCGCCCGGATGCGCGGAGCAGCGCCCTCATTAGCGCACAGGGTGCTTTCGCAACGTTACGAAATGAAAACACAGAACTTCATACGAGCGTATCAACTTGTGAAAGAACGAACAATTGAGTTATGTGAGGAAAATTCGTTTTCGGAGAAGCTGGCTAGAGTTCGTAAGCATTGGAAGCGTGGCGCTTAAGTCGCGATATTTCAAGGGAGATGCTTGTTTAATTACCCAAATAGTAGCGTGTTCAAGGCAGAAGATTGGCAAAATCTTGGGGAAGATATTAGATGTAATTAATCGGTGGTTCAAGAATACGGAACCAAATATTCGTAGAAGCGGAGCAGGTAATAGTTTGCCTATTGATTAGCAATCAAGAACTTTTGAACAATATATTTCCTTTTTGTTAGAACACGCAACTCGCTCTTGACTACTTTGTCTCGGTGAACAGTGTGTAACCGAACGAACGAAGTTGCAGAATTGAGTTGCTGAAATAAGGAGCTTGGATATGTGTGATGTGCAGTACATTGCTATGTTGCACTTTGCGGATTGCATACAAAGAAAATAAAACATTGGAAATTCCGAAATAAACCAACTGTATGGCGCCATGAATCAACATTGTTGCCGTCTTAAGTCATATTGAGAATCATCGCAAGAGTATTTTTTAAAAATAATGTACGTAATTCTTGCCGAAGGGTTTTTGGCATACTCATTTCAAAATGCCGGAATCGATTCGTCCGGAAATATTTCATTCTTACATATAAGTTGTGTTACTTACTGTAGTAGTTACGTAATTAAACAATGCCATTAATGCATTGCGTTAATAATTTCATCGATTGCTCAGTTTCAATTGCTCCTTTACACTTAATGTCTGATTTGTTCTCGATGAACAAGACTGCCAAATCAGTCAAAGTTTCAGTGATGTAAAGACAAATTCCAATCTTGAGTACACCTATTCTACCAGCGAAAAATTGCGTGATTCTGAATGTCGGAAAACGATAAATAATACTTTACTGGTATATTGCAGGAACTCAAAAGTAGAAAGTAACTATCTGCATTTGACGATGACATTGCTATTGTGAATAATGTTGCGACAAAATGTGTGAGTGGCACAGGATTTCACAACAGCTGAAGGTCAGCCTGCAATGGATTTTCATGAATCGACACGTTCACAGCAATCAAAGTGTTATTACTCAACGTTTTTAGAAGCTGGACATCCTCGTAAAGATGAAATAATTTATCCAATTGTGGGAGAGCACATAATGCAAGGAAAAGGCAGAGGCAGATTTTCGTGCTTTCCAAACATTACTGTTCATAACAGCTTTAGGAAATAAAATAGTATCTTTTATTATTGTCTCTAATGTCTTCGTTACAAGATAATCTTTTCACAAATGAGTTTATTCACAGATTTTAAAAATACCGTTTAAATTCGCAATGCAACCCAAATACGAGTATTATCCAAAAACCAGTCACTATATGAATTGTATTTTCAGAAAATTGTGTTTTCACACGGAGCACAAAATCAGACGTAATAAAATGGGTTATCGCACCAGTTTCCACTCTAACACTAAGAACCATATTATTATGTCATTATAGAATATTATTAGATCTAAAAATGCAGTAAACGTAAATCGAGTCAAGAAGGGGCCCAAACACTGGTATTTAGGCGCCTTTTTTCGAGTTATGCACGATGACGTGTTTTGCGACGTACTTAGAGAGTTTTATTTGCGCCTGCTCATTACACCCTACAAAAAAACTATATATTTTGCCTTTAAACTCTTTGATACATCGTTAAGTGATAATTTTATATAGCACTTTTGTGAGGTCTAGGAACAATGGCCTCTTATAAGCGGTAGAAAACGGTCATCGTCCTTTAGCATATTGTAATACAGACGGATTTTGCACAGCATGAATCACTATATTGCATTCTTTACAAATCCGCTCCATAAGCGCAAACGCTAACGTTACGGTAGTCAGTGTATCGGAAAACGATACTTCATCAGACCTATCGTGTGTAATCACGTGACATGTTATGAACGATACACGTCACGTGATCACAAATGGAATTCTCTCCCAAATATGGTAGCAGAGGGTGTTGCGAACTCTACATTCCCATGATTCAACATCATATTGACAGGCAGCTATAATCGAATAAATCCGAATCAAGAGGATGGGGAATTGGGGAATTTACCGTTAGCAGCAGACTCCACCAACACAGGACTCGTGTAAAAAAGAAAATATAGAAAACGATTTTAACGCTTCAAATTATTCATAATTTTCATCATTGGGATGCCACTAACGAAAGTACATCATATAGTTTTACGACACGCCGTGCAAAATTTGCGCAAGAAGCCACCTGCCGTATCTGATATATTTTCCCTCTCCCTCCATTTCCTTCTCCCTAGTGTCCCTAGACGCAATGAGTAGCGCAACTGCTGCCATTTCATATACTGCGCTTGATAGCCCTGTCAGCAATCAGCAATTTGAAGAGACATGATAACAGTTGAAGGTATTACGAAGATGTTCAATGATATTACTATTGCTTTTGGGTACATTCCTAACGTATACACTATCGCTCAGTTAGAACCCTCCCGTCAACATAATATAAAATGGCGGAATCAGTGGGGCAAAGGAATGCGTGACACTCCGTATCCAGAGGCTGTACCTCCCCCTGTCTCGAGTAGCATCTGCAGGTTGGACGTGGGATGCGGGGTGATGCCACGCCCCCTTGCTGCCCGACGCGCGATCTGTCGGAGTGTAAGCGGCGCGTGGGCGGCACGTGGGCCGCCGACGCTGCAACTGCGCTCTCCGCCAATGCACAACGAGACACAAGTGGAGCAGCCGACGTGCGAGGGTCGTGTTACTAACTGGCGCAGGTGTGATTAATGTGACTGCTTGAATGGCTGGGATATTCCATGTGTGCATTGCCTACTCATATTAAATCAAGAATAAAAAGTGCACCTATTGAAAATAGTATGGTTTTATATTTTTCAGGTGTATTTCTTGCGTACAGATTATTCTAACACACAAGCAAAATCCTTTTTACGTTATCTGAAATATTTGTAGAGGAATTCTCCCGTGATGCAGTTATATTTATTCTTGGGCATTACGACGGTAGCACCTGCACTTGTCTCTGCTGATTACAACTGCAATAGATAACATGTCCATAGTTGTCTATTGACTTGGCAACGGTTTTGCACAATATAATTCACGAGATATTTTGAGAGAATATATTATATATTGAGAGAAAAGATATATTAGAAAAGATATATAGATATATTGAGAGAAAAGGTTGAGTCTTCGTTAATTGGTACGATTTCTTGGAGAAAAATAATTTTTAAATACTTGCAATGTTTCTTTTTCACTCTCATGAAACGCATGCCATTTCCATCAAACTCTCCTAAAGAAGAACCTTAAGAGTAAAGATTAATCCAAAAGGGTCAGTGAAGAAGTACATTTAAAAAAATGTATCTTTTTGTTTCAAGAAACGATTTTGGAACATGACAACTTGAAATTGACTCATCGTGAAACACACGCTCCTAAAAGACAACTCGCTGTTTTAGTTCCTTGAACTCAAATATATCTTTCTTTAATGTCATATATCTTCCTGTTAAAACAGGGCTACTTTTTAAACAAAGGAAATGGGATTGTGCAATAATAAATATTCATATGCATCAATTCATACGCATACAAGCGCATGCAAAGTATTCCTTTTTCGCCTCGTCAGCATTGGAAAGCAAATAATTAATATGGCGGACCAATGGTCATTATACTACGGTCCAACACTAGGAAGGTTAACAAAAGGCCATCTCTTGGAGAAAGTTTCGCCGTGTTTGGTACATGTATTATGTATTTCACCACCATCTGAACCAGCAGTCGTGAAGAGGTCTAAGAGGAAGGTCTTCGAGGATATTCACAAAGCTCTGCCCTTTGTGTGATTACGGGTTCTAAAGCTGTACTCTTCTCGAGCTAAGGAAGCGAAAGAATACAAACGAAGAGACATTTCGGTAGGTGTTATTGGTTACCTCAAAGCATTCAGGGCGAACACGAAGAATACAAGGATGATAATAATAACAATGAAGCTCATGATGCAATATCAATTTGCATGTGGATTATACTTCATTAAGTGGGGTTCGATGATTTTTAAAAGGAGCAGAATATTTATGAAAGGCAATATGTACTTTGTTTGGATCTTAGGATGGAGAAGCATCTAAATCAGATATTGGCACAAAATCAAAACTGGTGTAATTTAATGAAGAGATGATATGAGTATAATTAAATAAGATGAAACCTTGGCTGAAGTAGTCTGAAAAAAATTGTCTGATGGCACAGGTAGATATTATTAATGTGTATTATTATTATTATTATTATTATTATTATTATTATTATTATTATTATTATTTGTTTAACCTTGAACTATTTTATGACCTCAAACACTTTAATTTTTGTCGTGGTCGTCTTGTTTCCTATTTTTTTTATTTCTTCTACGTAACTTTGTTCTAGTAACTACCATATTTGTTTTTTATTCGATAATGTCTGTCGGTAAAATGGATTTCCTTTTCTTTATCATTATTTCAATAATTACTCTTGTTAATAACCATTTACTCATGATTACGCTGATGGTTTTTGAAAGGTTTTCCAGTTTCTTTGGAAGTATCTTTAAAATTTTATGGTAAGGAATCGGAAAGAGAGGTTCTTTAATGTAAGTTTCGTGAAGGAAGTTCATTTTAAATCCTGTTACCTACTTTTCCAGCCCTATTTGCAGTTTGCCGAAAACAGCGTGGAGCTTCGTACTTGCGCCTGCATGTATGGGGGTGACGAAACGGTATGAGGAGGGGGAGCTCCCCGGATCAACGCCGGCGCGCGCGGGTTACGCAGAAGCTGCGAGCGCGCGGCGCCAGGAAGCGGAGCCCGTCCAGCGCGTGCGCCTTATACAGAGGAGAAATTGCGGGCTGGTGTGGGAGCGGCCGCCGCGCCGGCGAGAGTGAAACGACGCGACGCCACGCGACCAGCAGCGGGCTTCCGACTACGACGCACGCCGCCCCGAGAGCACGGCGGCGGCGGCGGCGCGCAGCGCTAGGGTCGGAGATGCACAGATAGACACATAGATGAATACGTAGATTGACGGATGGATATATACACAGATAAGTGGATAAATAGTTTGTTACGTCTGATTTGAGTAGCATTGCTTGCGCCTTTCCAAGTCAACGGCGACATTCCGGACTTTGCTCACTGCAATTAACATGAAGCATCCTTAGTCCAGCCAACGCTAAATTCCCAAAGCAATTTTACCCAAATATAAATCATGACTCACTTGCTCGCTTAGCTACTAAGAAAGTATTTCTACTTTTCGTTTTTGTAACAAACGTTTTCCATTCAAACACGGAGTAATCCTCCGTTACGCTAGTCAGTCATCGCCAGTCGTAGTGAGACATTGCCTCGTACCTCTTCGGCCAGAGGCTCGGTGCAGTTGGATCCCCGGGCGTCACAGACGGTAACGGATGGTCCCACCGCGTCCAGGAACACGCGGTGTCTTGAATTGCTTCACCTCCGTTACCTCACAGAGGGTGGTTAAGTAATTCGTCTACTGACTCCCGTTTAATTAATTACTACTTCATTAAATAAGCGCATTACATATGAAGACCTTAGAGCAATAACATGCTATGCCACAATACTTAAGTTTGATAAAATGGAGAGTAAAGGTTTATTACATTGCATTCTACACATAGGAACAAAGAACATAGGAATAAAGAACTAACGAATATCGCTGCCATTTGCAGCGAATCTTTAAAATAAAACCCCAACATCTAGATACATCTACGGGACGTCGAAATACACGAATATTTCAATTTCAACAGAAATGTGGCATTGCATGTTATTGCACCAAGGTCTTTACATGTTTTCCATTAACTACATGCTTCAGCTGTTTTCAAAAATGTACTCCCGCGGAAGATACACTCGCGCGCTATTCTGAATGTTGAGTAGTTTAGTATAAAACTGCGCGGGGAGCAGGTAGGGACGGTGCGAGGGCAGCGCGAAGTCAACGCAACGGGGGTGAGGGGGTGGCGAGGCGATGCGGGGCGGGGCGGGGCGGAGCGGGGCGGGAAGGGGCGTGAAGGGGCGGGGCGGGGCGGGACGGGGCGGAGCGGGGCGGGAAGGGGCGTGAAGGGGCGGGGCGGGGCGCGGCGAAGACGGCACGAGCGCGGTTGGGGGCGAAGCGAGGGCGGCGCGGAGGCGACTGGAAGCGGCGCGGAGTCGGGCGGCTTCGCGCAGATTGGGGCGGCGCGGGGGCGGAGGCGGGGCGGAGTGATGGTCGATGAGATTGCACCGCCCGCTGGACCGCATCAGGCGTGAAATCGTCGCCGACGGCGGCGGCGGCGGCGGCGGTGGCGGGCGGCGGCCGTCCGATAATAGCGGCCGACCGCAGCCGTAATCCTGTCATCTGGACAAGCCGCCTAGGAACTTGCACAAAGGTCTTCGCCTTCTCCCTCGCGCAGATTGTATCTGCTATGTACCTTGCGGGTGTGACTGCACCGGAGACTTGAATGCACCGGTGTCAGTCCGTAATGGAATACACCGCTTTTGAATACAGTTTTATAAATCTGTTTTCTCATTGTGAATATGATTTATACACTCCATTCAAGCGTGTTGAATGAAGGGTAGAAGGGTAAAATGTTTTTTACGAAACTTGATGTCAGCAACAACCTCACATAATAAATGAGAGTAGTAGATAAGGATAGGAAATATAGAAAGTTTGATAAGTGGAAAATGAAAAGAATAATTGTTCCATTGCTTTACATTTCAGAGACGACTACTTTACTATTCAAAGCATTTGATGAACGTACATGAAAAAAACAACCATTAATCTCATATGAGGATTTTAAATCCGTCGTAATGTTGGTGTAGATTGTATAGTTATTTCGTAAAGTCAAGTTTTATAAACTTTATCCTTTTCGATTTATAAGGTCACTGTTCTAATAACAATGATGTAATAAGAGCTGTTGAATTTGAGTATATATTACAAACAATAATGAAATTCTGACTCTGACAATTCTTAATTAAACTCTTAGTTAATCTAAAAACAGAAACCAATACAACCCAATCGACAAATTGTTGTGGGTGTCCCAAGAGGTGAAGTCACTAGCTTTTCTCCATATTGCAAACTTACCAACCCACCAACGAAGAAGAAAGGAACGCCTTTGATTCCTGATCAAATTCCTTGCCCTTATGCGGTGGCGATGTTTTCATGCAAACGGCGGCGCGGCGGCTCGAAGCTGCTCCCAGAGCCCCACCCTGGTCAGGCGTCGCGACGGGCAGGTTCATAGTTCGCAGCCCACTGCCCATCACGCGCGCAGCGGCGGTGGCTGACCCCGCCCCGCCCCGCCCGGCCCCGCCACGCCCCGCTCCTCCCCGCCCCGCCTCGCCCCGTCGCGACCAGTTCTCGCCCCTCCTCTCACTCGTTGCTCCACTCCGCTTCAATCCATTCCACTCGCCCCTCCACGCTCCCTCTTGCTCCTCACCGGTCCACCCATCCCGCCACGCTGCGCTCCCTTTCGTCCCACCCCGCTGCCTCTCACTTCATGTACCATTCGCCCCGCCACGCTCCTCTCCGCCCCACCCGCCCCCACCATCCCGCTCCCTTTTGCTGAGCTCCGATCCACCGACCCTGCCACGCTCCGGTCCGGCACGCCTCCCCATACCCCGCGTTCCACCCTACCCTCCGAGCTGCCGTGTCCAGCAGTGATGCCCCACCCTCATCCTCACGCCACACCACACACTACTCTTCACTTCTCTTTCAGAGCCCTCTGCCGGCCTTAACACGCCAAACCATGCGCCTCCCCTCTCCTTGCCTTGCGACACATTGCACGGTCAGCCACGGCACGTCTCGCCTCATGCCGCCCCGCGCCCTGCCACCCCTCGGAACCCACCTCACACCCCGCCCCAACCCCGCCATACGGCACTTTGCCACGCCTCACCTTCACCCTGCCGCGCCTCACCTCTTACACCGCCTTGAACCCTGCAATCCATTTCGCGCCCTGAACCTTCTCCCACCACGCCCTTCACCATGCCGTGGGCTGCTTTGCTCCACCCCGCCCTGCTTCACCCCATAGTGCTCCGCCCCAAAGTTGTTTGGCTATACCTCACCTTTCTCGCCTCGCTCCCTCCTCCCATCAGACCTCACGTTCTGTTTTCTGCCTTCACTCCCCTTTCCGGTCCTCCAATACCGCCCATTGTGATGAAGCGTCCTGTAATAGTTCCCTCCTCTGAATTCTGCCTCCTAGAGGCAGATTAATGATTAGTCATTCCTTGTCTGTACATCCCATCACACCACATTGGTCTTCACATCCTGTGATACGAATCTCGATCATAAGGATAATCTGAACACGTGTAGAATGCGCAATTTTAAATACATATATTTTGGTTCTAGTTATGGGAGGGATAGGAGTGAATATTAGCGTATTATATATTATTCCGTATTTTTTCTGTAAAATATAGGAAATTGTGCGTTGGCTGGACTCAAGGATGTTTTGAGAAATCAGCAGAGGCCGAAGGCTGGAACCTCGCCGTTGACTTGGAAATGCTAGACCCACACATTCCTATAAAACTGGAATATTTTTACTACGTTAACTTAACCTAAATACTTTAACATGTACTACTCTTTTAAACCTCACCTTTTGTACAACGCGTGTCATTAACCTATTTGTTTTAATTTTTCTAAACAAAAAATATACACCTCCCGCCACGCCCAATCTTCCCACTCGCCCCGCGCCCCGCGACCTGATGCCCGCGCCCCGCGCCCCGCCCCGTCCCTCTCCCTCCCGTCCTGAGCGCGCTCTTTACTGGTGTCCGGTTTGTGGAATAATTCGCGCGTTCCGCGTGGGCGTTATGCGTTCTGGGAAGAGGCAGCGCGCGCGACGCCAGGGGTCGCCAACCCACGCGCCCGCCTCCTCCGCGACCTTTACGCAACGCGCCTTGAGATAGACCGCCTTGGGATAGACCGCGACGAACCGCACGAAGAGGAAGGGCTGCGATTGATTGATTATTAGTGATTCCGAGCGCGTCAACTGTTCAGATCATTAGTCCTGTAAGTGTAGTGTACGTTTCATCTCGGTTGATTGGTGGTGGTGGTGGTGGCGGCGGTGAACTTCCGCTGGATGGTGAGATCCGGTACCAACCTACGTCGGCTTGCCGGAATTTTCCCCAACCAGGTATCAGAGGGAGAAGCTCGACTGGTCTACCGCCATGTTGTGGCGTAGCGCATGTAAGTGTAAATGTGTGTAAGTAAGGGGCGAGGATAGGTCAAGAAAGGGAAAAATCGCGCGCGGTCCGAGGCCCGTTTGCTAGTGTACCGGATAGGACATTCGCCTGGGGTTGATCGGAGAAACCTCAGAATAGTACTGATCTGAGCAACCGGCCGGTAATTTTTTTCTCCAGACAACAGTTGAATTGGTTCCAGCTATGTAGCTAGGGTCGAAAATCCTGCCACCGTCGGGACTCGAATCCTAGGACCGCCCGGTCAGAGATACTGCAGAGAGAGCTGGCGAGTAATTGCAAAGGTTAAATCATAAATGGTATGATAAAAATTGACGAGTCTTGAAGACGTCATTCTAGTATCTTAATTTCGACACTGATGCGCACAAGAACTCATACGACAATTCATAGATGTGCCTAATAAATCTAGAAATTACGAATTACATTTTAACCTACCCTTCATATAACAAAATGATTTTAAATGCGTATTACAATAGCGCAATTCCGTAACTAAAATACACATTTTGGCATTTGAAGAGAGCACGTTGCTGATTCAAAAAATATATTGCAAGTAAAATAAGTCTAAGGGATTTGGAGTTAATTGCAATGACAATATTTTAAATTAAAATTGCGTCTCCAACGATATGTTCAAATATCTTTTACGGAACTAATACTATAATTCACCGGAAATGTCAGAAATTTGGGTACCAGGTTTTCATTGCAATATCATTCATATTCAGAGAAACACAAATTTCAAGAGCAACAGTTCTGGAGAAATATTGTCAATTCACTGGAGCAGGCTTCGTCAGTGTTCTGGTTGCGAGAATAAATGTTCATCTGCGCATCGGTATGGGGTAGACCATGAGGATGCGATGGGAGGTTCTACGCGGGACTGGGGGAAGCATTGCCAAGCAAGAGGAACAGACACGACAGCGAGCTGGAGTGTGGCGGGTCAGGACGGGCTGGGACAAGGCAAGGCGGGGCGGGCCAGGACAGGGTGAGCCGGAGTGTGGCTAGGTGGTACGCACTGGGACAAAGCGAGGCAAGGCGGCGGGTCAGGGTAGGGTGTGGGACAAGGAAAGGCTGGGCGGGCCAGGACAGGGTGAGCCGGAGTGTGGCTAGGTGGGACGCACTGGGACAAAGCGAGGCAAGTCGCGGGTCAGGGCAGGGTGTGGACAAGGCAAGGCGGGGCGGGCCAGGAGAGGGTGAGCCGGAGTGTGGCTAGGTGGGACGCACTGGGACAAAGCGAGGCAAGTCGCGGGTCAGGGCAGGGTGTGGGACAAGGAAAGGCGGGGCGGGCCAGGACAGGGTGAGCCGGAGTGTGGCTAGGTGGGACGCACTGGGACAAAGCGAGGCAAGTCGCGGGTCAGGGCAGGGTGTGGGACAAGGCAAGGCGGGGCGGGCCAGGAGAGGGTGAGCCGGAGTGTGGCTAGGTGGGACGCACTGGGACAAAGCGAGGCAAGTCGCGGGTCAGGGTAGGGTGTGGGACAAGGCAAGGCGGGGCGGGCCAGGAGAGGGTGAGCCGGAGTGTGGCTAGGTGGGACGCACTGGGACAAAGCGAGGCAAGTCGCGGGTCAGGGCAGGGTGTGGGACAAGGCAAGGCGGGGCGGGCCAGGACAGGGTGAGCCGGAGTGTGGCTAGGTGGGACGCCCTAGGACAAAGCGAGGCTAGGCGGCGGGTCAGGGCAGGGTGTGTAGGAGCGTGGAGAAACATGGGACGAGCTGGGGCATGGAATGAGACACAAGGGTGGGGAAGGGAAGAATCGGGGCGAAGCGAGATGGAGCGCGGCGGAACAAAGCCAAGCGGAGCGCCAGAGCGGGGCGGGCAGGGGCGGACCGTGGGCGTGGAGGCAGACGCTGGCCTGCTGCCTGCGGGAGTTCACCCCGAGCGACCCACGCAGCGGACTGCGACTCGGCGGCGCGGCGGCGCGGGGCAACGGCCGCTCCGCGTGCGATTCAGCCAGCGCAGGAGGCGCCTCTTTTCTCCGTCCTTTGCCTTATACAGAAAATACAAGTGATGTTTACGCTGGACTACATCTACACTGAATCTGGATAAAAGAAGTACCGTATAAATGATTAATTTCTTCCAGTGGCGGATTACTTTGTCCTAAACGTAGTGGCGATTATTACAATTATTTGATGGTATGCTTCACTAATGCTTCACACAGCTTCACTAATCTGGAGTCTTTGTGAGTTCGCCACTTCTACAGGCACCTGAAGCAATGAACACACGGTTCAGCCATTAACCGTAATACCGCATACAGTAATACCGCAGGGCCCAAGTAACCCGTTTTCAACGATATCTGAATTTTTCAGAATCTTTTCGTTTTCTACACGTTATCGAGACGAAAATATTTTTCTCTAAACACTCACGATAAACGTTGATATATTATAACGAAGGTGCTGGATGTGTCCCCAAGAGCGTAGTAGTCCAAATGGCAGCGGTTTTGCTTGAAAAGAAGTACGCAACGCTTCATTATTCTGTACAGGACAGTTCCAATTTCACCCTTCGTCATTGGCATCAACGAAATGGACGTAATATGGACCGCGGAAAGAGGCTTAAAAGATGGCTCTTTGATATAAAGTTATTTGATACACACACACTTATTGTAGGAGTTACACAACCCTTAGCTGCAGAGGGTATATAATGCGTTTATGAAGAATTTCTAAATATCTGTAATTGATGTAAAATATGATTTTTGAACCAGTTGCTGATTAATTGGTTTATATACCTACACTCCAACGTTTCGCTAGCCAAACTTCTACACTCGTAACAGCCACCGATATTTTTTTATTGAAATAATCGCCATTCTTGGAATTTATACAAATATATAAATAAAATTATTTAATATTTTAGAAATTATTTTGTTAGAATTTGCAACCACTCTTCACTCTCATCTACCCACCAGTTTTCACAAATCATCTGTCGAACTAAAAGATGACATCCGCGAACAACTTTCAGTCTTCAGACGACAAGGGAAAACCAGTTGGATCAGCGTGTCCACCTCGTATTATTGGCACTGTCGGCACCGTCTGTTAACAAGAGTTCGCCCCGACTGCCCGCCTCCGCACCACTGTGCCCGCTTGTCTTGGCAGGCGGTGTCCCGGGTTCAATGCCCAGAGCCAGTGCGACGCTGGCAAGATGTCTCCAGACCGATTGTACGAAATTCGTGGAAACTGAACGCCAGGCTGGTGGTTACTGTAAAAGAGATGGAAATGTCGGTCCTACAGCACAAGATTAAAGATTTGCATGCAAATTAGCTTCAATATATGAGAGCACGGTAATGGAATTGTAGGCTGACAATACTAACCGCGTACATTAGATGCTATTTTCAATATCAGGTACGGAACGTCGACAATACACAAGAAGATGAAATTATTTTCAAGATTACGATAAGATAATTCGAGAATAATCGAATCAATGATGAATGAATTTCCGGAATCATTTATCCCTATGATCATAATTCTTAAATCGTTCGTTGAACTATTTTACACATATCACTTGATATTTCGCAATATATAGAATTTTCCTGACATACGCAAGTTTCTCCTGTCAAGGTAGGAAAGTAGACTTTTGTTCATGTTTCTCATTAAATGAATGCTAGAGTGACTGAGCAAGAGAATGAATGTGAGTTTTACTGTATGGTACTCGTTTTCGTTGCATGTGCATGTATGTGTGGGTGAGTGAGAACGCACATGACCGTGCGTATGAGTACGTGTTTGTTATGTAGTATATATAGAAGTGCTAACTACCTACTCTCATCAGAAGATATTTGTAATGAAATTATTTATGACAGAGCTGTGAATATACACAGCAATTTGTAATAGGTTATTCCTGTACACAAATTACTAATAAAATTGAATGGAATTGAATATATAGAAGTTCATATTTACCTATTCAAAACAAGTATATTACGTGGCAAGCAGCGACAAGGCGTGGCGTAGACAAAAGTCCAATAGCATTGCTCCAACCTTTGTGCCTACCTCGCTTACCATACCTACTGCTCTTTGACTCAATTCATTACATATTATTTATTAAAAAGAAAAATATCAATGCATGTCCATTTCCTCTTATACATCCTGTATACAATAGTAGTACTAATAATTAATAACGACATATTTGAGTAGCCATCTTGATATATCAATTTATTCACAAAAGAGTGTATAGTTTTAATATCAGTATCTAACTTAACATGAACTCAGAATCGAACTTCTTGTGTACGTATTACATGTACTCAAACAAAACAACTCTGTACACACGTGTTTACATGCGCACACACACCGCACGCAAACACGCATTAAGCGCGTGTCACGGCCAAACATTTGTTACAGCACGTGTTACAATGTCTACGCACGCGTGAGTGTGCGTGCTCTTGCGCGTGTCCGCGCGTGCGAGGCGGCGACGCCCAGAGCGACAGGGCGGGCGGGCGGGCGGTCGTCGCGACGCGCGCGCCGCGCCGCGGGCGTCGGAGAAAACGCGACCTCTTAAGGTCGGCCATCGATCACCGGCTGCCAAGGCCCGCCCTGCCCGCGCGGCGAGCCGGCAGGCACTTCTGTTTCGAAGCCCACACCTGCGTGCCAGACTCGCTCGCAGACCTTTGTACGTAAGTTTACAACAAGCCAGTACGTAACGCAAATAAATTACACATGTAAAGTTTAAAATACTATCAATGAATTTACTTTCGGAAAGAAATAATAATTAAAAATACGATCACAAAGCGCGAACCATACATGGTGTTAGTATGGAATTAATCTTCAGAAGCAAAATACTCTAAAAAAATAATATAAACCTTGAGACAATGAAGAGAATCGAAGAATAGTGACAAATTTGAAAAATTACTTACCAACTACGCAACAGTAGCATGATATTTTTTTGATGGGTAGATTCGTTTTTAGTAACTGATTTATATTTTTATCAATCACTTATCTTTTAATTATAGGAGTATATGATTAGATAATTATTATTTTCGTAATTAATTAAGTTTTTCGTAACTTTATCGTCAATCTTGCAATATTTCAACATTCTCACCTTTTTATCATATTGTTTCATTTTTATTTTCTCTATAAATTTTTGTAATTTTTGCTAAATTATTTTAATGTAATGCATAAATTTACATAATGCATAACGCATTATTGTTGCTATATTCTAGTAGAATGATTAACTATACTTATTTTCTATCCTAAGATATGTGTACAAATATCAGTTAAATTAAAATAATACTATGTGAACGTGCTTATTATTTTTGGGACTACCATGCATGTAATATAACTGAAAACAAATCTCAACCAGTTCAAAAAATTTCTAGCAGATAAAATATTCAAAATATAGGACATAGAAAAGTAGTGAAGATGGAATTAAACGAAAGTTCTGAAATACATTATTGTGCAAGATTATGAATTGTCACTGAGCTACAATAAGCAAGTAATCATCTGAAAAAATTCACAGTGATTACATTTTATTCAACCGTCAGAAAATAATGTGACAAAAAGAGTTCATTATGTATTCAAAGAATGTGAATAACACTTTTACACGTTACCAATATGGCCATCATTTAAACTAGTGATTCGTCTTTTTTTTAATTCTTGTTTCTATTAATGCTTCTCTTTGAATAGGAATTATAACGTCCGCATTCATGTCATTCAAACGTTTATCTTCAGCTCCTAGCAATCCCTCTGCGACGTCTGCATCACGCCGCAATCGTCGCGGACCGCGCAGTCCGGCCCACTTGCGCGGCAAATACGGCGAAACTGCCCAACTGCAAGGCCGTCGAATCGGTTACCGGCTAAGGCATTATATATACCCGGGCGGAGCAGTCGGGGCGGCGACGGCGGCCGTGGAGGCGGCGGCGCGTTCCGGTCGCGTGAATCAGCAAACAGGTTGGGCGCCGGCGCCGACGTTCGGCTCCAGCGCGCTCGCAGCGTCCGAACCGGCCAACGCCCGCCAGAGCGCCTGCGGATATGCAACACGTAGTACGCGGCTGTAACGCGAGCGGTGGTCCTCGGGCGCTGGTGAAACGAAATTTTGCGAACTCAAACTCCCGACTATTTTCATCATCGTTTTGAATGTGTATTTTTGTGTGACTGAGTTCATTAACTACAGAAAATTAGTGTAATTTTCGACAACATAATAACTAAGATGGCGATACCCGTTTTACTCGCGTTGTAAATTTAGCTTTCTCGCCAACCAATTATTGGTTTTTGAGTTAATTAAAGAATGTATCAACTGACTGATACCACAACTGATTGCAAACTTAAAGGAAGGGGAAATCATTACGTATAGCAGATAATCGAAACAATAATCTTTTAAATAACGAAAAAGTATGATCTGAAATGAGAAACTAGTGTACTAGTAACTGGTACTAGTACTAAAACTAGTGGCTTCAGTTATTTAGTGTCATTGGTAATTTTTCTAAAATTCTCCATATAAAAACGAGAACGCCTTAAAAAGTCAAAAAGTTAGTTTAAATCTTCCTGCAGGTAACCAACACTTTCGTATATTATACATGTTATGTTTGAGTTTCTGAGTGTTTCTCTTCGCCTGCATGAGACCATGTACTCAACTATAATGCGTATTTTTTTCTTTTTTAGGCAGCTGGATATTTCGAAATTAATACATGGAAGTATCGGTCACAATGTAAGATACTGTAAAGATACTGCAAGATATAATGTTACAAACCGAGATTCCGTACGTTTAAAATATTGATAATACCGTTGATAATTTCTATTTATTGTTGAACAAAATTAAATCAATATTTAAATAAAAATGTTTTGTTAACCCTTGTTTATATACTAATTGTAAACATCATCATAACTTTGTGTAATCGTAGATCTCGTTTTAAGACAGATTGTTTTCTTCTCGTTATTATGGTTGGGGTAGCAAAAAAATACCGTAATGTCATAAGTATCATTTGTAATACTTCGTGTTTTCTGGCCAAGTGATAGTATACGTTGTTTACATCTTAAAAAATGCATTGCACAATTATCCCCAAAACAGCTGCAACAAACCTGTGGTATAGGTTCCAGAAATCACTTGTTTTACATCTTGCAAAAATCGAAGAATGGAAGTTCTTTTTTAAACATATTTGTTCTGTATAAAACGGAAGGTAAATAAGTATAACTTCAACGTAATTTAACGATGAATACATTTTTTAATAAAAACGTATACTTCCTAATTTTCCTAATCTAGTGCATTGTGCAAAAAGTACGTAGAGATGGAGGAGGGCAGAGAAACGACATTTATTGTTGTGTTTCACCTTCACCTTCAAACATTTCGCTGAATGAAAATCAATATTATCAGAATGTTAAAATGGTAGATGGTAGTG